>JZKD02S1752980.1:288356-307425 GCA_000966675.3 Picea glauca | reverse complement strand
AAAAAACACAACAAGAATAATATAGTTTCTTATATTACCTTCAAATAATAATAACATTGATATGTAGTTAATAGATTTCTCATGGGCTGGTAGACTCATTTAAAATGCAAGTTCCACTAAAAATGCAAGTTCGATAATTTCATGGGAGCTTTTTGTATGTAATTGAATGGGGAGCTTCTGTATATGTATATATTAATCATACCACTTTATTTTCTTTCAAGATATTTAAGTAAAGTCTATAAAAAATAATTGACTATATATATTATGAAAAATTTGTTCAAGTTAAAGCTAAATTATTAGCTTAGTTTGAGACATGGAAGGGAGTCATTAGTGAAAGTCAATAGCAATATTTTATTATTGATTATCTAAATTCAAAAAATTACTTGTTTGTTGTGCATGTTTGTTTGACATTTTATATACACACCTTATGTTATAATACAAAGATACATGTCATTTGGGATGTGAACCTAATTTAAATGCATCTCAATTATAAATGTATTAAATAAAAAAAAAATCTATAAAATATTGATTAAAAGTTACATTAATAGAGTGTATTATTACTCTAGTTGACTAATGGACATACAATCTCTAACGCCAAAGTAATGTGCTAACTTGGTACAAGATAAAATCCCTCACACTAAAATTAGAAGTGGTTTAAACTTTACCATGGCTTACCAAGAACTCTGGTATCCCTACCAATCTCAAACTTATCATATCTTGTTTAATAAAATGACCTTGCCTTACCTTACATTGGCAAGGGAAATTAACCTTGAAAAAGTCGTTGGATCCAACAATAATAAAAATAGAAACTCTGTGTTTTGGGCATTTGATAATAGATGTCCATATAATTCATTGTACAAAAATATCCTAGCATCAAAACAAAAATGGAACAGATGCATTTTATTAGATATATAAGGAAAGCAAACAACTTTAACGATATTTAACACATAGTAATGAGAAAATCCATAAAGAATATCTATCAAATAGACAATGTAACATAGAATAATCTTGAAAGAAAATTGTTCAGTAGGTGAACATTCAATATTACTCTATAAGAAGACTCCGTATTTAATTTTTGCCGGAAACCAATTTCATTTATTAAATAAATAATTAATTGTTACTTTTTATTTTTATTTTTATCTATTGATATTTTAAAATATATTTTATTTTTTTCATTTATTAATATTTTAAAATATATTTTATTTAATTTAATAATAAAACATATTAATATTTAAGATTTTTCTAAGCATTACAAATCATCACAAAACATATCGCATATTGAACCGTTATAAATCATCTCACCATGGAAGTTGAGTTAATAGTTTTATTATTTAATTAATGATGGATGTTCTAAATGCCCTCAAATCACACTATATTTTAAAACCAGATGGGCTAGTTGATGCAGAAGTGTTCTTTTAAATCCCCCAAATCACAAAATCTTTCAAGGCAAAAAAGGCAGTTGATGTGGAAGATTATAATTCTTCATGGATCTTCTAAACACGGTCGAATCAGAACTAATTTTGCAGTACCAAATGGCCATCAAACACAAAAGAAAAGACATGTTATCATTTATTTTATGTATATCACTGTGCAGAAAATTTTATTGCGAACATAGCTTCCAAGAAAATGACAACAAGTGCAATTGTTATTGATATGGATTAATTTAAAAACTTAAAATAAAAAATAACGACAATTCTTCAATGCCACATGACCACCATATTCTAAAGAACATGTCCATAAAATAGGACACACGTCCATGAACACAAAACAATTCCATCCACCTATTAATGGATGGGGAACCCAAAAAGAAAACCTAAAACCCGCTAACAGATCTCTAAGCAGGTCTAGGGTTCAGTTGGAGGAAATGAAAATAACCCAGTCCAAGCGTAGACAGATGAGAGAAGGTGTTGCTTGACCATATCTAGTAGATGGAAAAGAGGTTAACGAAAATCTATCATGGAGGTGATTGATTTCTATGGCAGGCATAACAATTGCTCCATGAACACGGATGATGACAAGGGCACCTTCCTCGACACCACCCTTGCCAAATAGAATCCCAAGCATCGAGATGCACTGCGATTGCTCTATGGTGAGTATCACATTTCATATGTAAAGGCATGGGACAATTCGACGAGTTAGAATGCAAATTGTTTGACGAAATTCTTGATATCAATGAGATTGTTGGTGTCGACTTCATCGAAGAGGGTTTCGATATCACAATAATTTTTTTCTAAAGAAAATTCTTGATTTTGATTTTGTGGGTGAACTATAGCTCATTAATCTTTTTAAAGAAACATTTTTTCTTTCAGGTAAACAATTTCCTTTTAAAGAAACATTTTTTCTTTCAGGTAAACAATTTGATAATCAATATCTATTTTCCAACTAAAATATATGAAAAAACATAACTCTAACTTTGGTTTTATGCCTATGCAGAGGAATGGTGGGCCTCTATCCTTTGTGCCAAACGATCTCATCTAATATCAAATTTATGTCTTGATGTCGATCTTATACACATGGAATTCTTTGTTAGTTTTATTTTTTCTCATATAATTAGAATATAATTGTTTTTTGATATTCTCAAGAATTAAACATTTTATTTTTAAATATCTCTATTTATGAAAATTCATATTTAGTGTTATTAAGGTATTTAATTGTTGTACTTTCTAATATTGAGCAAGATTTTGACTTTCTAACTATCCCTTTTTGATGGATAGATCTAAGAGACATAAATTTTAATTTATTTAATGTAAGAAATAGATGGAACAACCATGTTAAAAATAGTTGACTCTGATTCCATGAGTGGGGAACATGTCTGAGTTAACTCAGAGTTGATTTTAACAGTCTCTAGAAATCAGACGAATTTCAAAGGAGGGAAATGATTTCAATGAAAATTCATAAGCAAAAGAAGGATAAATAGAACATACATGGGAGGTAGGACGTTGCTTAGTATGTTGTGGGAAGAAATATTTGTATTATGAGCACTCATTGTGTTAGGAAAATTATTTTTCTAAATGGTAGATAGATACATTGGCTAAGGAGTGGGACTTAGTTCGCCCTTATGGAGTCATGGTTAGGCTAGGGGGTGACTCCTCTAGTTTGGTTCAGATATGTATCATCTGTCTCTTAAAAACATTGTTAGAGCATGAGAAGTTATCATATGATCTATCTATCTATCTATCTATATATATATATATATATATATGATGAACTTTTACATTATAAAGAAAGTTTTAGAAAATAAAGTAAAATTTAATCAGATAAATACTTAAATCATTTATAATAGAATTCAAAATTAGTTGTTTCCATATTTTATATAAGTTCCAGAGTTGTCAAGTTTGTCTATTCTAGAATTTGAATCTTACCGGAATGATACCTTAGAAAATGAGTCATCATTCAAGCTATGTATGTATAGATGCGTTTTTATGGAAATTTAATAACTATGATAAAATTATGAGGAAATTATGAGGTTTTCAAATATAGTGAAATAAATAAGTGTCATAAAAAACATAGGTACCTGTAGGATAAATTACTAATAAAAGCCAACAAAGATTTAATGAAATCTTCAATATCAGAAAGATAGTTTTCATGCATGAGATTATAATTCAAACCTTACCTTACATAATAAAATCCAATAGCTTTAATCAAATATCTTCATTAAAAGAATTATTATTATAAGTAAAAATTACATATCAAAACCAAAGGTTGTCTTGGTTCAAAGATTTAAGTTATATCATCCTTTTGGAACCTGACTACCTTGCTGGTGCCGAGGATCCTCGAGAATGGGATCCTTTTCCGCCTATATAAACAAAGGGAAAACATTTAGCATAATATCAATTGAAAAAAGTGTTAGGAACTAAAATAATTAATCATGCTTTGCAAATATTTAAACTCACCCATTCCTCCAAGTGATGATCGCGGTTTGAATGTTGGGTATGTAGTTTTTTTTTGTTAAAAGAGTGCATATTCATTTTATTTAAACAAAATCACAATGCAGATAATTATGAATATGTATCCAATACACAGATAATAATAATAAAGAATGAAAAAGGTTGTTAATAAAAGGTTAAATAGTTTTTGTGTGTTGATTATAGCACGAAAGCCGAACCTTGAGGAAGCCAAGGAAAAGTAGAGATGTTGGAAATCCCCTTCATTTCTGATGGTTTTTTCTCGCAAATAAAGGAACCCATCATTAAAATATTTATCTATGAGTTTTTCGTTCTAAAAAACCAAAGACCATTTTAAACGAAAGTAATACACAATATTCAAATGTGTGATAACATTATTCGCATGGTACAGAATCAAAGCATATGTATGTATATAGTACACATCATATTAAACTAAACAATTCATGCATGAATGCTCTTAATTTGTGCAGAATCGATATATAGATAGTTGTATCACATTAAACTTCATGCAAAGAAGGGATGGGTATGCCCATGACCGAAAAATATCGAAGTGTAAGGGGTGATTTACGAAGAGGAGAGATTGTAATAAAAATCTTTAATGAAGACTAAGGATTTTACTGTCAACGTTCTCCAGAAATATCCTTGTACATTAATGAATGGGTAGATAACCCTACCTTCATGAAAGTCTCGACTAATTTCTGGTGGACTAAAATGAATCGAAACTAAATATGATAAACTTCACGTGGACGTAAGTAGGTTATACACCAAGTCATAGCAAGTTTAAAAGGTTCTTTAAAGACTTATTCATTTCAATATAAGAGTTATACTTAACTATAAATGAGATTGACAGAGGTGAACTCATAGTCTAGTGTGAATTAAACGAAAGTTCGACAATTCTCCTTCTAAAAGAAGAATTTAAAGAAGAGTTGTCTATAAGTATGTGAGTAAACCCATGCGCCTCAATGGAAAACTGGAGTAGCACTTAGCCTTTTCAACCCAAAAACTTTATCTCAACCTATTACGATGAAAAACGCATGACAAATAATGGTATTCTAAAAACATAATGGTTGCAGGAACGACGTTTCTCCCATTTTGATAACAAGGATTATTTCCCTACTTATGGAGTATCTTACACTACCTCTGTAGAGAATGAACTGTATTTTAAAGAATTCATAAAGGAGATACTCACCCATATGTATAAACTATATGATTCTCCCACTCCCACTCCCACAGATGGATAAATATATGAACGAAAAGAGATACAAATAATGAGTAAACCCAGATTTTGGATCAGAAAAAAAAACAACCCTCTTTCATTATTGTTCTTGGAAAGGTTTGTTTACCTGGAGGTAAGAAAATGGAGGAGAAACCTACACCTTGGCTCTAGAGCAGGGAATAATTCCTTTCATTCCATGGAAGACGTCATAAGAAGCCTCATGTAGCAGCAAAAAATTGTAAATCTAGAGCCAAAACTCCCTGAATAGACCAAACGAGGGAGGTGTCCAACTTCACTGTTGGTTCGAGGATCGAGGAAACCTCGAGCCCAGTGAGTAGTACCCTGAAATAAGAACCCAGTACCTTTCTTACCTCATCATTTGAGAAACCATGTGATTACACGTACGTGGCAATGGATGGGTGGTTAATTCCATGTTATTCAAGGTTGTCTAAACGAGGGTCGTGACAGGGCGTAAAGGTTTCCTCTATCTCATTAGCTCAAGTCTTCAATGATTAGTTAAGTTTCAATGTATATGTTCATGGGTGGACATCCTAAACTTCTTATAGTTTTATAATTCTCTACCTTTGAAAAGAACGCTATGAAACCCATAAATAAAACATAATCCTATGTAACATGGAGTGGGTACTCTAATCACAATAGTGCTTTTGCGTATGGTATTAATTTTATAGAATATTATTTGAAGGTCAATTCCATTATATAGAAACTATATGATATAATAGGGAACCCCTCTAGTAGATATGGGGGCAATTACAGGTTGACGATGACGTTGGTGTTAGTTTTATTACCTTAGAAAAAATAAAAACATTTAGTGGAATGTGGGGTTTGTTACATATGGTATTTTAGGTTACAACATTTAGGCCTAAGGGCATCAATAGAAAAATATACAGTGTTTGATAAAAAATATAACAAATAAATTGTTCATTGTTACAAACAGACTGTTTCGAACAGAGAAGAAGACAGGCCTGAAGGAAATAATGAGCAAGAACCTCTTAGAAACCCAAAACATCACAACGAGGGTAGTTTAGCAACCTAGGTGTTGGAAACAATGAGGAAACTTATAGTAGAGTTGCAAAAATTCAAGGTTGATAATGAGAAACTAAATAAATCACAGGAAGATCAACAAAAAATAAATGAGATATTGTTACAAAGCATAGCAACGAAAAAAAGCCCAAAGAACAATGATGTAGATGAGGAAGTCAGTAAAAACTCTTCAAAGGATTCAAATCATGGAACGAAGAAGGAAAACAATTCTTCTAACGATACGCATATTGTTAGAAAAATAGGCATGCTCATTTAACCGTAGACAATATAGCAATATTGTCACCTGACCATAGATACAAAGGCCACCCCCGACCACCTTAACCTTGACAGACAAAATAATCTCGAAAGAAAATCAATATCCAACTAAGGTAGCACACCTTTATCCAAGGCTATCACACCAAGAAAGAAAAAACAAAGGCCAAGCAAAAATTCCAAACCATAACCAAGAGAAATTCCAAGACAAAACCGAAATGTCAGTTGCAACAACTGTAGCTGCAGTTGCAGTTCCTCTCCAAACTTGCGCACCATTGGTCTTATGAAGTTGTGAGAGTGAGTATGAAAAATGAGCTCTAGTTCCCTCTATTTATACTACTCTATTTCACTTTATTAGGCCGACTTTTCTTTTTGGAGGCTAATAACTCAATATTAAATATTTTCTTGAGACGAATTGTGTCCTAGTGTTATTATCCAACATTTTAGTGTTTCTCTTGCTTCCCGGAATATTCTAGTATTGTCAAAGGTTACACATGGTGGTTAATACCTCCCGCAGCTACCATAATATCAACACATATAACTGAAAACAGAGTGTCTATAACTAAGAAACGAAAATAGATGGATCACTTAGATGGAGAGTTTAAGAAAATTAAGCCTTCAACGTTTGATGGAGAATACATAATCGGTGAAGAAGAATAAGCTTGGTTAATTGACATAAAGAAATACTTCAATATTTACAATTATTCTAGTAATATGAGAGTAAGAATGCCTATCTATAATATGAAATGTAAGGCTAGTATATGGTGGCAGATCTTAAAACTAGCCAAGGGACTAAAAGAAAAGAAAATGGAATGGGTAAATTTTAAGAATTATTTTAAGAAACAATACTTGTTTGAAAGTATTGTTTTAAGAAACAATACTTGACTGGAATTATTTTAAGAGTTATATGAACTGAAGTTACGACAAATCTATGGAGGATGTACTAACTAAAGTTTTGTAGATGTTGAGATTTCTTCCTTATATAAAATATGAAAAGGTAAAGTTTCAAAGGTTTTTAAGTTGCTTATGTAACATCCTTCTCTTGTGCACACTGAGAAAACTTATTCTTTGAGGACACTTGCTTGCAAGTGATCCAGATTATTATACTATTGGGCATTTGATTATGATTATGAGGCGTTATGGATTGATGACATGTTATTTTGTTGTATTGACATAGATAGGTGCTATTGACTCAGTTTTCCTGAGTGTGCAGGATTTTGGACCTCGAGGGTGCAAAGGCATCGATGAAACCCCTTGGACTCCGGACAGAGTAAGGGAGTGGACAACTGGGGTTTTATTGTTGTATATATGACCTAGTTGCATTTGATTTGATGTTATGATTATGGATTTTATTCTAACATGATTCGTTGATGATGCAGGCTGATGATAGCTTGTCGACCAGACTCACATGTGGAGTAGAGGGGTCACGCATGACAACCATAGAAGTTGAGGGAGAGGTGTTGACAACAACCCTTCCACAGCCTACGAGCATTCCCGTCATGGCTCGAGCTATAGGTTAACCATTACCTGGTTCGAGAAGAACCACGATGTTGTGGGGGTAGACTGCAACAATCAGTTATGATGATTCTAAGGGGTGCACAATAAGGTAGGGGCCTTATTCCTTAGAGGCCCTTAGTCTCCCACAATATCACCTGACGAAGTATTGACTCCAGGTTTTTTTTTATGTCCTGCAAGTCAGTCAAGAGGCGAGTGACACCCTTGGAGCACGCAGTGCGTCTTGAAGAGCATGTCACACAAGAAAAATGGAAAGAGGTGAGTGACACCCTTGGAGCACGTACTGCGTCTTGAAGGGCACATCATGCAAAGGAAACATAAGGAGGCGAGTGGCACCATTGGAGCACCTACTGCGTCTTGAAGGGCACGTCACGTTGTTAATAATAAATGAATAAACCTAGATGGCCTTTGAACGAATAATGTGATAAGAAATATTTAAAAAAATTTCCCTAATAAAATGTCACCCAGCCTAGGAAAATAAAATCTAAGTCTAAGTGATACTTGTGATAAAAAAAATGTATATATATAAATAAAGATAAAAATAAATAAATAATAATAATAATAATCATTAAACATGTGACGAGAAGGGGGTAAGCAATTCAATTAATTTATAAAAAACTTTTGGGGGATAAAATTAAAAAAAAAGAGAGGGGAATAATTGTTTTGTTACATTTGCTAATTAAAAATTTATTAATTAACAAGAAAAGGGGGAAAAAGGTAATTTTCTACACTTGCCAATTTGAGTTTTAAGTGAAAAGGGAAAGAGGGAAATTTAAAAGAATTAGGAAACTAAGGAAAAAGGGGGAAACATAAAGAGAAAGGGAAACTAAGGAAAAAGGTAGAATGGCTAACTTAGTAAGGTATCTTGCCTTTAAGAACTTTCTAAATTGAACTCAACTAGTAAATTAGTAAGGGGGTAAGTAATTAAAATGTTTAAGGGAATATGAGGTCACCTAGGAGCGATTCTAGGAATGCCTTTAGGTGGGTGAGGGAAATAGGAATAATTAAATAATTAATGAAATCAATTTTTGGTGCAACGAAGAGGATGAGGGACACATGTACGGGTAGGATTTTTCTGAATTAAATTATTGAACCATAAATTAAATGGGAATTTGGGAAAGAAAATGACTTAGAAACTCTATATAAAGGAGGGAGGAGGATGATGTATCTCTTCGGTTATGCGTAATGTTACGCTACAAAATTTTAGAATTGACTGACTTAGCTTGTGGGAGTTGGCATACCCAGCTCGGTGAGGAGTGGTAGCTTGGTCTTGGAAGGTGAGCTGGGAGCTAGTTGTTCTTTGGTTTAGTGTGTGTGGCCCCTTTGCGACTCGAGGGGCTAAGGGGGAAGAAGAGTACCCATAGCGTTGGCTGGGAGGTACCAGTGAAGTCTCATCGGTCGACAAGTGGGAGTTGCACAGAGCACGCAGGACAACGACTCGGAGGGGGCGAATTGGGCTACGATACGCTTTCTTGTATTTTGCATGGTAGATTATTATAGAACTTACACTTCCATTTCTGTATTTTTAACTATGTAAATAATGTGTATGACTTAGCAGTTTAATCGAGAACCTAAATTCCCATAGCCTTAAGCTTGTTCCTTGATTTGATTCCCTTAGCAATCGATCCCTGAATGTTGTGACTGTTCTGTGGGTTATTGATTTTGTGATGAGTTTTCTCTTTTTACTTTTCCCTCATCCCTAGCTCATCAGGTCATGCCTGAGAAGTCTGCTAGGAGTCGGATCGACGGTCGTCACTTCGGTGTTAATAGACCTATAGATCCTAATGCCCTTCTTTTCTATGCATGAATGATGAGCGAAGGATTTGTTTTCCCATTCGTCTACCCCTATTGATTTCTCTTGGCTGGTTGATGGTCATTGCACCTTCTTGTGATTGAATACCTCTGTGTGTTGTTCATCTTCCTTATCTACGATTTTAATGACAACATTTATTTTTATTTCTGAACTGTGTTTTTTTTTCATTTCCACTTGAATGTCAGTGTTGATTCATATCCAGACTGCATTTTTAATGTATGTGGTGAGTATTGGGCGTTTTTTTTTTTTGTAAGTAAGAGTGTTTTTATTTATATATAAAGTGCCTCCAAAAACAAACCAGAGTTACAGATTGTTCAAGGTCGTCGAGCTGTAATAACTGAACTGCCCCAAGGGTAAACCAGTTCAGCCAGTCGGTATTATGGTCTATATGTCTATCAGACTAGGAAAACTATTAACATAACTGAGAGTGGTAAGCTAAAAACATGAGTAAAATCCCAAAAGTAGTCAGACATTTTCCTTTTAACCTGGCCAGGTGGCATGAGTTGTCTCGTCCCAGGGCTCCTCCTCGACAGGTGTTTCTCTCCATTCCATTTGTGTGTCAGCTTCCGCATTACCCACTGTTGTTGCAACCTCCCTGTCCATGTGCATGGCTTTCCCGACGTCGCCACCTTCAGGTGGAGGCACCTATTCATTCCTTCCAAACAATTATGCTTGGGCATGCTTTACTTTCTCTTGCTTTGCTGCTCCCTGGAAGGTGGAGAGGATATGGAGAAGTGCAGATGTTTTTCCGTCCAATTGTTGAAGTTAGAATTGTAGATCCTCCACACCTTGTTGGATCTCGAAGACCATCCCATAGAGAATGTCCATACTGTCCTGCATATGTGCGTCTGGGAGGGAGTTAGAGAGAGGATGTGGAAAAGGTGGTGCCTCCATGGGTGGTCGAAAGGGAGAGGCTTATGAAACCAACGCAGGTACATTGGTCGGGGAAGGTGGAGGTGCTTCAGGAGGTGCCCGAGAAGTGGAGGCATTGTCCAGGATGGGCTCTGATGGTAAGCCGAGAGCGTTGTGCGTAAGAGCCAAGTCTTCAAGCCAGGAAGATGTGGCAAGGGGTTCAAGTTCAGGCTGCGATGAGTGCGAGGAAAGTGAAGACTGAAAGGAGGACGAACCAGGGGAATGTGCAGGTGCGTGAGGATGAAATGGAAACCAGGGCAAGCCTCTCCTTGGCCTGCCTCTTTGCCTGGGCATTCTGGCGGCTCGGGGGATATGGTTGGGCTGCAGGGAAAAATCCAAGCGGACGGAAAAGCGCAGGGGATCGCCAAGGAAGAGGAAAGATGGGATGATCCATAGTTTCATAGTTGGAGGAGAAGAAGGTCGATCCACGTGCAAGGATTAATGGCGCCTTCAAAGATATCATCCATCGAGGGGACAGCAAGAGAAGGGAGACGCACCAGGATTAAAGTCGTCTCAGACATCGTAGAGAGATTTAAATGCATGGGGGTGGCGGTTGTGATTGGCACGGATACGTCACATGGCCTCCACCACGCTGTCCTGTGCACGCCTCCTTGTCTTTCCAAGTGTCCTACACCATCACCCGATCTAGGGGAGTATTGGGCATTTTTACTGTCTGTGATTTATTATAATTTTGATGGAAATTTACTCTGCTTTTCAAGAGATTTGGCCTACGAAATTTTTCCTCTGCCATTATTACATTAAATTCTAATTGACTCTGTGTTTCTATACCTCTGGCCTGCGATTTTCTCCTAGCTCATTCCAACATTGAATTCATTTGTTTTCTAAGTGGTTTTACCCATCTTTTGGCTACTACAGAACCCCTTTTTACTGTGATTTATTTTCTCTGCAAGTTATTATGTTAATGGAGAAATTACCCTGCGTTGTGTCACTCACACTTGACTTCGTTTTATTAAATTTCGTGGTAGTTAAGGGTCTGACAGCATAAATTCTAGCAATCTAGTGGCAACATTGTCTCTTAGCCTTTGCATTCTCATTTACATAGAGTTGCATTCATTTTTACTCCATTTTTCCCCTCCATTTTATATTTTTGTATTGATTTTTATATGTTGGGTTCATAATCTGTATTGACAGCGTTATATGGTATAGATTCATATAGATAATTGGTAGCGAAATTATTATAAGGTTGTTTGTATTTTGTTAGACATGCAACGTTCAATATATCTCATAGATAGAGTTCGATAAATTCATGATTATAAGACAACAAAAACATCGCGATGTTAACCACAACAAATTGAGTGATTATTGACCATGATTTTACTTGTAAATATGCGACTGCGTTGGAATACCTGTTGGACACTTTCCGGGACCTTACAAAAAATCATAACATTCATTCTGCTCTTTTCCATTTTACACATGTTTTTCTTGGCTTATTACACCGAATTTACCCAACAAATTTAGTTTTAATTGGATAGTACGCTCACCAATGAATTTACTGGTGGATACCTATGTTTTTAATGGCAGCAATTCCCCCCCCCCCACCCCATGATTTATTGAAAGTGTTTTTAGTTAATATGCAGACCATAAATATTTGTTAGCAAACCTTCATTACATATGACAACAATCCTAGAGAAGTGTGACTGTCGTGCATGAATGGGCAGCAACTTCCATTTGCATAGACAACATTGTATGGAAGGACCGTAAATTCTGGCGGGTGGTGACTGCTTGAATGGTGGTAGAGTTCACAATTCTAGACAACAATTTTACGCCACATGGATGGACAACAAATGTAATGTTGCTCATTTATTTATTTCTATCAGTAAAAATGATATCCTTCTTGCTATTGATAGTGTGACAATATTCTTAGTCATGCATCAATCCCACTTTTAATTAATACCTACTTTATCATTCCACTAGAATTTATATCTGCGTTGTCATGGAAGCATTATGGAACATCATGACTTAAACTCCATGATTTTTCCCTTAATTAATGGGACAACGATATCCCTCATTATAGACATCCCTTTCGTTCTTTTATAGTCAACAAACTCTTGTGAACTTAGCATTACCCATCTTTATTAGACTACTACTTAAAAACGTGGGTATTTGTAGACAACCATTTTTGGTTTTTGTGAGAGATTTGGTATTTGTTTAGACAAGAATTTTTGCATTGTATCATAGTGTTATAGTTTCAATTTTAATAGTGATAAGACATCAATTCTTATAGTTTCAAGTTTTACCAGATAGTGATTTCAGTTTTAAAAGTATAGTGATATTGTTATCTGATTTTGGGATTGGGAAATTAGTTGCAACGAACTATGTCTTAATAATAATTGTTTTTAATGTTTACTGATTGATGTACGGTCGCAATAGAAATTGTGCGTCGGTAATTTAATGTGTTTTGTAAATGTGTTAGTCATCAGTTTCCCTTTCATCTTGTTGACTTATCGAATGGGTGTTTGGATTTTTCATCATGTGGTTGACAGTTAATTCAGTCTCCTAGTGCGTTGAATTTTCTTGGGTTATAGGTCTAGATGTGTTAGGTAGTGCCAGGGTTACCATCACGCCTATATCCTTGTGACGACATGATACCTAAGGAGGGGATCATTGCACGCCCTAAGGGATAGAGGCAAAGGATAACTTGGTTGGGGTATGTGCTACTCTTTGTGGGCATTGTTCGTTGTAGTTGATTTGGCGTTGGGGTTGTAACGCCTTCATGTGTTTGGTTGCACTTCATAGCGAGGTATAGTAATTGGTCGTTGAGACCATTGTCTTAGGATTGTGGATGTTGTCCCTTAGCTTGTAGGTGTGTTCATGGTGGTGTCGGGCAGGTAGTCGTTTCTCCTTGTTTTTTTACCCATGTTTCACCTAGTTTCTCTTGTTCCAGTACATGGAGCCATAGTTGTCTTTTTCCTGTTCCGCGGGCATGGTGGTCGCCATCAGATATGTTGTTTAGCTGTAATAATTTTTGTCGTCCTATTTTTAAAAAATAAAAATAAATAATTGCACCTTTTGCTTCGCTTGTAGTCATAACGAAGGGGTTGTTACATATGGTATCAGAGAGAGGTTCAACCGACGACTTGGGAACAATAGGGATTTCGTTGTTGTGATATTTGATTATAATATTGCTAATTAGTTTGACTTGTATTCGTGCAAGTAATCATGGTTAGAGGACGTTGTGGAGGCAAACGACAGGGTGCTAGGGGAGGAGGTGTGACGCCTCCAGTAGCATCCACGCCTCAGGGGTCTAACCCCGAGGGAGATGAATAGGTTGTCAGGAAGGAGCATATAGCAGTGGGTGATGTGGTTGGGTTGATGAGGTCTTTTCAATGCATGTCTAAGCCACTGATCAACCGTTTAGGCAGAGATGAGGCCAGGGTGTCGAAACCCCCTAAGGGTCCACCACATGCTTCGATCGGCACTGGTAGCATTCACCGTAAACTCGAGAAGGTAAAATTTCTCAATCTCTTTGGTGCCCCGGACGGCACAGCTGACGAGGCATGGTTGGAGAAGATGGCGGTGTGATTTGCACTTCATGACTATACCTCCAACATGAAGGTCTACATGGAGGCCTTTCAACTGAGGGGGAGCAGTCTTCTATAGTGGAAGACCCTCCTGCCACAATTGAACATGACCATCGAAGATGTTTCATGGGACCTATTCGAGGAATTGTTCCGAGAGAGGTACCTATCAGAGGAATTCATTGAGTGTCAGCTCAATGAGTTCAATGCCTTGTGACAGGGTGGTCGTACGGTACCCGAATACGAGGCTCATTTTATGGAGTTGATTCAGTATGATCCACATATTAATACTGAGAATCTTAAGGTCAACAGATTATTTTTTGGCCTTAACGTCAGCATATGTGAAAAGTTTAGGATTTTGATGCCTCAGACCTTGCACGATGTCATCTAGAAGGCCCTCATAGCAAAGGAGGAGATTATTAGCAGGGGTCAAAGAAGGACTCCAGCGAGACCCACAGGGAAGGTGTCATTTGGTGTGCAGAAGAAACAAACAACATCTAGGAAGACGCTAGGATATCGTGGATTCTAGAGAGGATCCACTTTCACCACACCTTGACGACCATCGCCTCAGCAGCGGACACCTTATTAGGGACCAAATCTTCAGCAGCAGCGTCGACCACAACAACAACAATTTAGGCCTATTCAACAAAACAGACCAGGATTCTACGACGGTGGACCGTCAGCTTTTACTTCGGGTACCAGGAGTACTATACCAAAGAAGAGGTGTTGGACTTGTGGGGAGCCACACTACCAGTAGGACTACCCCATGGAGAGGACTAGATCATCTCGATCATCCAGACCCACTACTGTGGAAGATTTGGGCAAGGCCCATCGGATTCATGCAGTGGTGAATAATCTCCAGGAAGAGCACTAGTCGACTGTACTCAAGATGTCGGGTACCTTCATTGACCAGACCCTTAGTATTTTGATAGATCTTGGTGCTACCGAGAGTTTCATTTCTGGTGCAGTGCTAAAAAGGATTAAGGTAAAGGCAGTCGAACAGGATGAGTTTAACTTTGTAAAGATGGCTTCGGGAGCCAAACAGAAGGTTGGAGGAAAGGTTATGGCCTATACCCTTAACCTAGGAGAGTTTGTCACTAGGTCCAACCTGTACGTCACGATCTTAGGATCTTATGACGTTGTGATCGATATGGACTGGTTGGAATCACATGAGGAGATAATTAACTATAAGACAAAATGATTGAGTTGTGTCGATGATGAGGGACAAAGACATGTGACTGTAGGATGGAACTAGGGAGTTTCCTTGAGGTTCATATCTTCCTTGTAGCTAGGGAAGAGAATGCACAAGGGATGTAAGTTTTATTTTATCCTTACGTTAAATGAGAAGGGAGTAGTGGAAGGTCTAGAACACCTTCTAGTGGTGAGAGAGTTTGCAGAAGTCTTTCTAGAGGAGTTACCTAGTATGTCGCCGGAGAGGGAATTGGAGTTTACCATAGACCTGAAATCGAGGAATGAGACAATAGAAAGAACGCCTTATCAGATGTCTACCTCAGAGTTACAAGAATTGAGAATGCAAATGAAGGAGTTGTTGGACCTAGGACTTATACGTCCAAGTGTGTCACCGTGGGGTGCGCCTATTATTTTCATACGAAAGAAGGATGGGTCATGGAGACTCTGCATTGACTATTGTTAATTGAACAAGGTAACGGTCAAGAATCAATATCCATTAGCAAGGATTGATGATCTGTTCGATGAGATGAAGGGTGCGACGTTGTTTTCCAGGATCAATTTGCAATCAGGATATCACTAGTTATAGATCAAGGAGGATGACGTCCCTAAGACCTCCTTTAAGATGAGTTTTGGACATTACAAGTTTACAATTTACTGTTTGGAATGACAAACGCCCCAGGGGTATTTATGAGTTTCATGAATGGGGTGTTCCGCAAGTACTTGGACAAGTTCGTCCAAGTATTCATTGACGATATTTTGATTTACTCTCAGATGATAGAGGAGCATGACGAGCACTTGATCTTGGTACTATAGTGTCTACGAGAGCACAAATTATCCAAATGCTCGTTTTATCAATCAAGGATTCACTACTTAGGGCATCTCATCTCCAAGGAAGGTATCGTCGTGGATCCAACAAAAGTCGAGGCTATTATGAATGGCCTCCGCCGACGAATGTCTTGGAAGTGCACAGCTTCATGGGTTTAGCACGATACTATCGATGGTTCGTTGAGATATTTTCAAAGATAGAAAATCCAATCACAGAATTGCAGAAGAAGAACAAGTAGTTTGCTTGGACTGAGAAATGCGTGAAAGCATTTCGGAGGCTCAAAGAGATATTGACAACAAAAAAGATACTAAAGGACCCTAACATGGACGTGGATTTCTTGGTATGCACCGATGCAACCAAGGAAGGCTTAGGTGGATTCTTCATGCAAGACGGTCGAGTGATCACTTACAACTCGAGGAAAGTTTGAAGGCATGAGGAGAACTATGCGACATACGATTTGGAGTTGTTAGCCATTGTTTATGCCTTGAAGGTTTCGAGACACTACCTTGTTGGATGAAAATTTGAACTAAATATGGACAACTGTGGACTACAACAAATATTTACACAAAGCGACCTGAACACGTGACAACGACGTTGGTCAGAATTTCTTAGCGAGTACAATTTCGAGATTTCTTACATAAAAGGAATAGTGAACCAATAGGCATATGCATTGAGCCAGAGACAACACATATTTTCGGTGTTTCCACTTCAAACGAATCTACGTGAAAATATTCTAACTTTATAGTGCGACGATGAATGGTATAAAGAGGTCAAGGATTTTATTGGACAAAACACAAAGATGGTACCAAGGTTTGAAGGATTTACGTTTGGCGAAGATGGATTAGTGAGGTTTAAGAATCAAATTTACATACCACCGAACAAATATTTAAGGATTTTGATCCTAAACGAAGCTTACAGAGCAGTGTACATGGCTCACCCAGGAGTCACGAAGATGAGGGCAGACCTTAAACCCTTATTCTCATGGAAGGGAATGAAGGCGGACATATTTAACTATGTGGCTAGATGTCTATAATGTCTGCAGGTAAAGGTTGAACATAGACATCTAGAAGGATTACTACAGCCACACGCTATTCCAGGATCGAAATGGGAGGTTATTTCAATGGATTTCATTGCTGGATTTCCACTGACAACAATGAGACACGACTCAATTTTAGTAGTAGTCGACACTCTAACGAAGAGTGATCATTTTATTCCTGTGCGTATGACGTATTAGGCACCCGAAATAGCTAGAGTTTTCATCAGTGAGATTGTGAGGTTTCATGATGTGCCTAAGAGAACTATATCCGATCGAGGATCATTGTTTACTGGATGATTTTGGACTAGTTTACAAGAGGCCTTGGTAACCCAACTTAACTCTAGTACTGCATATCACCTAGAGATTGAGGGGAAAACCGAACGAACAAACCAAATCTTGAAAGACATGTTGCGCATGTACATGATGGACCAACAAAAGCATTGGGAAGAATTCTTTCCACTGGTAGAATTCACCTATAACAATAGTTACCAAAGCACCATCAATATGGTGCCTTTCAAGTTCCTTTATGAGCGATCATGTCGAACACCTTTGAGTTGGGATTGACTTGAGGATAGGGTCCTGGTGGGACCAGAAGAGATCCAAGAAATTGAGGATCAATTGCAAACAATAAGACAAAGGATAAAAGAATCACAGGATCGGCAGAAGAGTTATGCCAATGCACACCTTGTCGACCATAATTACGAAGTCGACGATCGAGTCTTCTTGTGGGTAAAACCGCACAAGAGTTCAATCAAGTTTGGAAAGGGAGATAAAATCTCTCCTAGGTTCATGGGACCTTTCGACATTGTGGAGGGGAAGGGGCCTGTGGCCTATCAACTAACCTTGCCTGATTCTTTGAGGCGTATGCATGATGTTTTTTACGTATTTGTTTTGAGACATTATATTAGTGATCCTACACATGTTATTGACATGCGTTCCTTGCAGGTATTGGATGAGGGGGAACTCACGGCTGAGCCGATCTTCATCCTGGATCATCACATTCGACAGATACAATGTCAAATAGTAGATCAGGTCAAGGTCCAGTGGGACAACTATAGTTTGCACTCAGCGACCTGGGAGGATGCATATGATATGCGCCAACATTTTCCATTTTTGTTTGATACATAGACTTATGATACCGTGATACACATTATTTTGACACTTATATACTATGAAACTTCGGGACAAAGTTTAGACTAAGAGGGGGTGTATGTAACATCCCTCTCTTGTGCGCACTGAGTGAACTTATTCTTTGAGGAAACTCTCTTGCAAGTGATCTGGATTTTTATACTATTGGGCATTTGATTATGATTATGAGGAATTATGGATTGATGACATGTTATTTTGTTCTATTGACATAGACATGTGTTATTGACTCGATTTTCCTGAGTGTAAAGGATTTTGGACCTCGAGTGTAGTGTACCCATTCACTACCCAGGTTTCTCGACCTCTCAGTTTACCATTCCTTACATGGAATTATAAGCAAATGCATTTAAACATAATTAAACACATTTAATATACAGAGTGAAACATATGGGTACTGCTATAAATAAATGTTCCATAGCATTCATCATTAATTCATTTACACAGCGGAAAACATGATACAAAACAACACAGTCATGCCAAACGTGTTAAATCATAATTCAGAATACTTATCTTTAATCAGCTGGAGAAATCACCAACCAACTGCAGGCCTTCCACGAACCTCCCAGCCTTAGACCACACTGTTCATCAGCTCAACAGTAGGTCACCCCCGAGCTGGGACCGAGCTCCACCCCAAGACAAGGAATCCTAGGCTAGGC
>JZKD02S1752980.1:249915-282795 GCA_000966675.3 Picea glauca | reverse complement strand
AAAACACATAAGCCTACAGCTTATACAAAACTTGGCTCACCAGCCTATAGAACATATTTACAATTCTTTGCATATAACATGATCTGTAACGGGGCTCAGCCTTGGGGACACTACATCGAGGATGAAGAGGCATCGATGAAACCCCTTAGACTCTGAACCGAGTCAAGAAGTGGAGAACTGAGGTTTGATTGTAGTATTTATTACCTAGGTACATCTAATTTGATGTTATGATTATGGATTTTATTCTGACATGATTCGTTGATGATGCAGAATAATGATAGCTTTCCGACCAGACTCACATGTGGATTAGAGGGGTCACACACGAATACCAGAGACGTTGAGGGAGAGGTGTGGACGACAACCATGCCACAGCCTACTAGAACTCTCGTTGTGGCTTGAACTATAGTTTAACGGATACCTACTTCGAGAATACCCACGATGCTATGAGGGAAGACTGCGACAATAGCTCATGATGATTCTAAGGGGATCACAATAAGGCAGGGGCCTTATTCCTTAGAGGCCCTTAGTCTCCTACAAGATCACTTGATGGAGTATTGACTCCAAATTTTTTTTTTATGTCTACCAAGTAATTCAATAGGTGAGTGGAACCCTTGGAGAACATAGTGCATCCTGAAGGGAACGTCGGGAAAGAAAAATGGAAAGAGGTGAGTGGCACCCTTGGAGCACGTAGCGCGTCCTGAAGGGCAAGTCACGCAAGGGAAACATAATGAGGCGAGTGGCACCCTTGGAGCACCTAATGTGTCCTGAAGGGCATGTCGCGCAAGGGAAACATAATGAGGCGAGTGGCACCCTTGGAGCACCTAGTGCGTCTTGAAGGGCACGTCACGTTGTTAATAATAAATGAATAAAACTAGATGACCTTAGAACGAATAATGTGATAAGAAATATTTAAAACAATTTCCCTAATAAAATGTCGCCCAACCTAGGAAAATAAAATCTAGGTCTAAGTGATACTTGTGATAAAAAAATGTATATATATATATATATAAAAAAATAATAATAATAATCATCGTTAAACATGTGATGAGAACGGGGTAAGCAATTCAATTAATTTATAAAAATCTTTTGGGGGATAAAATTAAAAAATAAAAAGGGGAATAATTGTTTTGTTACATTTTCTAATTAAAAATTTATTAATTAAAAATAAAAAGGGGAAAAAGGTANATTTTCTCCAAGTCTTGTCATTGTTACTTTTTATCAATACTTAAATGTCTCTCTTTATAATAATTGAGTATTCTACTCGTTTTTACACTACAAAACCGTATGCTGTTTACCACAACATGCAATATATATATATATATATATATATATATATATATAAAAAAATAATAATAATAATCATCGTTAAACATGTGATGAGAACGGGGTAAGAAATTCAATTAATTTATAAAAATCTTTTGGGGGATAAAATTAAAAAATAAATAGGGGAATAATTTTTTTGTTACATTTTCTAATTAAAAATTTATTAATTAAAAATAAAAAGGGGAAAAAGGTAATTTTCTGCACTTGCCAATTTGAGTTTTAAATGAAAAGGAAAAGAGGGAAATTTAAAAGAATTAGGAAACTAAGTAAAAAGGGGGAAACATAAAGAGAAAGGGAAACTAAGGAAAAAGGAAGAATGACTAACTTAGTAAGGTATCTTGTCTTTAAGAACTTTCTAAATTGAACTCAACTAGTAAATTAGTAAGGGGATAAGTCATTAAAATGTGTAAGGGAATATGGGGTCACCTAGGAGCATTTCTAGGAATGCCTTTAGGTGGGTGAGGGAAATAGGAGTAATTAAATAATTAATGAAATTAATTTTTGGTGCAATGAAGGGGATGGGGGACACATGTACAGGGAGGATTTTTCTGAATTAAATTATTGAACCATAAATTAAATGGGAATTTGGGAAAGAAAATGACTTAGAAACTCTATATAAAGGAGGGAGGAGGAGGATGATGGATCTCTTCGGTTATGCGTAACGTTATGTTGCAAAATTTTAGACTTAACTGACTTAGCTTGTGGGAGTTGGGATACCCAACTCGGTGAGGAGTGGTAGCTTGGCCTTGCGAGGCGAGCTGGAAGCTAGCCATTCTCTGTTTTAGTGTGAGTGGCCCCTTTGTGACTCGAGGGATAAGGGGGAATAAGGGTACCCCTAGCATTAGCTGGGAGGTACCGGTGAAGTCTCATCGGTTGGCAAGTGGGAGCTGCACGGAGCGTGCAGGAAAATGACTCAGAGTGGGCAACTTGGTCTACAATACACTTTCTTGTGTTTTTCATGGTAGACTATTATATACCTTACGCTTCCATTTCTGTATTTTTAACTGTGTAAAGAAGGTGTATGACTTAGCAGTTTAATCGAGAACTTAAATTCCCATAGCCTTAAGCTCGTTTCTTGAATTGATTCCCTTGGAAATCGATCCCTGAATGTTGTGATTGTCCTATGGTTTATTGATTTTATGATGTTTTTTGCTTTTTACTTCACCCTCATCCCTAGCTCATCAGTCCACGCCTGAGAAGTTAGCCAGGAGTCGAATCGAAGATCGTCACTTCGGTGTTAATACACCTATAGATCCTAACGCCCTTATTTTATGTGCATGGATGATGATTGAAGGATTTTTTTTCCCAGTCGTTTACCCCTATTGATTTCTCTTGGATGGTTGATTGTCATTGCACCTTCATGTGATTGAATACCTCTGTGTGTTGTTCATCTTCCTTCTCTGTGATTTTAATGACAACATTTCTTTTTATTTATGGACTGCGTTTCTTTTTCATTTCCACTTGAATGTCAGTGTTGATTCATATCCTCAATGCGTTTTTAATGTATGCGGTGAGTACTGGGCGTTTTTACTGTCTGTGATTTATTATAATTTTGATGGCAATTTACTCTACTTTTCAAGACATTTGGCCTACAAAATTTTTCCTCTTCCATTATTACATTAAAGGCGAATTGACTTTGCGTTTATATAACTCTGGCCTGCGATTTTCTCCTAGCTCATTCCAACATTAAATTCATTTGTTTTCTGGGCATTTTTACCCATCTTTTGGCTGCTACAAAACCCCTTTTTACTACGATTTATTTTCTCTGCAAGTTATTATGTTGATGGTGAATTTACCTTGCGTCATGTCACTCACACTTGACTATGTTTTATTAAATTCCATGGAATTTAAGGGTCTGACAGTATAAATTATATCAATCTGGTGGCAACATTTTCTCGTAGCCTTTGCATTCGCATTTACACAGATTTGCATTCATTTTTACTCCATTGTCCCCCTCCATTGATAGTGAATTCACGTCGCTGCCATCACTCTGCGTACACTTAAAAGACTCTTCGTCCTTAGGCCACCGATCTAGATTTGATTTTGTACCTGCCCCTCTGTTGTATTTATTTTTATATGTTGGGTTCATAAGCTATATTGATAGCGTTATATGGTATAGAGTCATATAGATAATTGGAAGGGAAATTATTATAAGGTTGTCTATATTTTGTTACACAAGCAACGTTGAATATATCTCATAGACAGAGTTCGATAAATTCATGGTTATAAGACATAAAAAACATCTTGATGTTAACCATAGCAAATTGAGCGATTATTTAGCATGATTTTACTTGTAAATATGTGACTGTTCTTGAATACCTGTTGGCAACCTTCTGGGACCTTATAGAAAATGATAGTGCTCATTCTAAGTTTTTCTATTTTACACATGTTTTGTTTGGCTTATTACACAGACTTTACCCAACAAATTTATTTTTAATTGGATAGTATGCTCACCAGTGAATTCACTGGTGGATACATGCGTTTTAATGGCAGCGATTCCCCCTTCCATGATTTATTGACAATGTTTTTAATTAATACAGAGACCATAAATATTTTCCAGCAATCCTTCATTATGTATGACAACAATCCTTGAGAAGTGTGACTGTCACACATGACTGGGTAACGAATTTCATTTTCATAGACAACGTTGTATGGAAGGACCATAAATTCTAGCGGGGTGTGACTGTTTGAATGGTGACAAAGTTCACAATTCTAGACAACAATTTTACACCACATGGATGGACAACGAATGTACCATTTCTCATTTATTTATTGTTGTCAGTAAAAATGACATCCTTATTTCTATTGACACCATGACAATATTTTTAGTCATGCAGTAATCCCACTTTTAATTAATACATGCTTTATCATTCCACTAGAATTTATATCTGTGTTGTCATGGAAGCATTATGTAACATCATGACTTAAACTCCACGATTTTTCCCTTAATTAATGGGACAGTGACATCCCTCATTATAGACAACCCTATCCTATTTTTATATTCAACAAACTCTTGTAGACTTAGCATTACCCATCTTTATTAGACTACTACTGAACAATGTGGGTATTTGTAGACAACCATTTTTGGTTTTTGTCAGCGATTTGGTATTTGTTTAGAAAAGAATTTTTGCATTGTATCATAGTGTTATAGTTTCAATTTTAATAGCGATAAGACATCAATTCTTATAGTTTCAAGTTTTACCAGATAGTGATTTCAGTTTTAAAGGATAGTGATATTGTTATCTGATTTTGGGTTTGGGAAATTAGTTGCAACGAACTATGTCTTAATAATATATTTTTTTAATGTTTACTTATTGATGTATAGTCGCAATAGAAATTGTGCGTCAGGAATTTAATCTGTTGTGTAAATGTGACAGTCATCAGTTTCCCTTGCGTCTTGTTGACTTGTCGAATGGGTGTTTGGGTTTTTCATCATGTGGTTGAATTTTATTGGGTTACATTTCTAGATGTGTTAGGTAGCTCCAGGGTTACCATCACGCCTATCGTCTTGTGACTACATGATACCTGAGGATGGGATCATTGCGCGCCCTAAGGGATTGAGGCGAAGGATAACTTGGTCAGGGTCTGTGCTACCCTTTATGGGTGTTGTTCATTGTAGTTGATTTGGCGTTGGGGTTGTAACGCCTTCATGTGTTTAGTTGTGCATCATAGGGGTTTCTAGTGATTGGTTTTCGAGACCATTGTCTCAAGATTGTGGATGTTGTCCCTTAGCTTCTAGGCGTGGTCATGTTGGTTTCGGGCGGGTAGTTTCTTCTCCTTGTTGTTTTATGCATGTTTCACCCATTTTCTCTTGTGCCAGTGCACAGAGTCATAGTTGTTTGTTGCCTATTCTGTAGGCGTGGTGCTCGTCATCAGATATGTTGTTAAGCTATAATCGTTGTTGTCATCCTGTTTTTTTTTTTTTTTAATTGCACCTTGTGCTTCGCTTGTAGTTGTAACGAAGGGGTCGTTACATCTTACTTCAGACATATAAGGACATAAAAGAGTTTGATAATCCAAAAACCTTGAATGAAGTGTTGTGAAAGGAAAGAATATGCTATGAATAGTACAAGCAATGATCTGAAAATCCAAAAGATGGAGAGAAAAGAAGCAAGAGAAACTAAATCAAAGGAAAAACAATTTAAATATATCACAATTTTTTAATATGTCCAAAGGATATGAAGAACATAACTCTTTAAGAAACCCACCACAAGTACAGGGAAACAAATCAGTTAATTTGAGATTCAATAAAACAATTGATAATCCTAGAGAACAATTAAAATGTTAGGGATGTTGCTAATCACATTTGTTGAGAAACTTTCCATATATAAATGTTGCAAACAAAACCATTCAGAACATACAAGAAGCTTCAGTCGTTGGATATATTGGAAAAAAGTGTTCATAGAATCAATGCAGCGTTAGATGGAAGGCAAGGAAATCATCAATCCACCATTGTGACAATTGAAGGTAACATTCATGACAAAGAAATTTCTATGTTAATTGAACAAGGATCTAGTTTAAGTTATGTTACTCCATCTTTGGTAGACTCAAGCAAGGTAAAAAGGGTAAAACATACTAAATCTTGGATACTATAATTAGAAATAGGCACAAAAAGAAAGCTAATTGAACTCCTTCTTCAATGTAAGCTGGATATAAATTGTCAAGATACAAAGGTAAACTTAAAGGTATTACCTTTATGTTCATACGACATACTTATAGGCATGGAATGGTTAGAGGAGCACAAAGTTATACTAAATTGTTATGAAAAATCATTTATTTATAAAGATGAAAGTGGAATGTCAAAAACAGTGCAAGGAATTAGTAAACCAGTTTCTATGAGACAAATATCAAACATTGATGCAATTTAAGAAGTGCATTAGTAAATGCTACAAAATATATGTTTTCCAAGTAACAAATATGCTATATAAAAAAATCAAATAGAGAATAGAAGAATTTGTTGTACTTCGAGGATTTGAGGACGTATTTGCAGAGGAAATACTGAAATTACCTCCCAGAAGAGGAATAGACTTCTCTATTGATCTAATACCTAGATTTGCACTAGTGCCAAAGGAACCTTACATGATTAGTATCCTTACTTTAATGGAATTAAAAGTTCAACCACAACAACTATTAGATAAAGGATACATCAGACCAAGTGTTTCTCCATGGGGAGCACCAACATTATTTGTCAAAAAGAAGGATGAAATGCTACGATTATGCATTGATTATCATCAATTGAATAAAATGACGATTAGAAACAAGTACCCTCTTCCAAGGATTAATGATTGATTTGATCATGTTGGAGGAGAAAAAATATTCTCTAAACTGGATTTAAGGTTTGGTTATCATCAAATCAGAATAAAATATGAAGACGTAAATAAAATATCTTTTAGGACATGCAATGGACATTGCGAGTTTGTAGTAATATCATTTGGACTTCCTAATGCACTGAAAACTTCTATGTGTTTAATCAATAATATATTTAGCCAATACTTGGATAAATTTGTATTGATATGTATTCACGATATACTAATATATTCAAAGTCTGAAGAAGAACATGAACAACATTTGAAAGTAGTACTACATACTCTAGGAGAGCATAAATTAGATGCTAAGTTTGATAACTACAAATTTTATCAAATAAAGATATAATATTTGGGACATGTAATATCAGAAGATGGTATTGTAGTAGACCCTGAAAATATTAAAGCTATTATGGAATGGCATGTACCTAAGAACATAGCAGAAATATAATCATTCATGAGGAATACCCGTTACTAATTGAGGTTTATTGAACGATTTTCCAAAATTTCCTATCCTATTACATCATCGTAGAAAAAGGGAACGCAATTTATTTGGTCTAAAAAGTCTCAAGATAGTTTTGATAAATTGGAAGATTTACTAACTATAGAATCAACCTTTAAAGTAGTTGATCCTTACCAATATTTTACAGTTTGTGTAGATGCAAGTAAAGAGCGATTAGGAGGAGTATTGTCACAAGACGGACACGTAATCAATTATGAATCTTGTAAATTGAAGGAAGATGAAAGGAATTATGTAACACATGACCTGGAACTAGCAACTGTATTTCATGCACTAAAAATGTGATAACATTACTTAATGGGAAGAAAATTCCTATTATTAACAAATAACATATAACAATAGTGTGAAACATCTGTTTAGTTAAGAGGATATCAATGCACGAAAAGCAGGGTGGTTATCCTTCTTAAATGAGTTTTCTTTTGAAGTTTGACATATCAAAGGGAAAGGGAATAAAGTCACAGATGCACTTAGTTGAAGAAGTAATGAAATATATGAAATTATTATCAGCAAAACCGAAAGAAATATTGAGGAAAAAATTAAATATGTAAGCAAAAATGGTGCAGAATATATCAAAACAATACAATAGATGCTGAAAAATGAAGGAAAATTGGATGGTACAGATTACAGTATCAATAGAAATGGACTATTAAAGTTCAAAAACAAAATATATGTACCTAATTTTGTTTATTTAAAGTTGATAATCTTGCCCACAGGGGTGTAGACCAATTGGCAAGTGTTGCATAAATGGAAGGAAATATGTAAAAAGAGGTCTCAAGGTCGATTCTCACCCTGATTTACTTGGAGGGCGTGCTTGCGGGCTGTGTGTTCTCCCTAGGGGTTATAAGGCAGCCAACATGATTCGACCCCGTGTCACGTGAGTACGATACGACCGTTGTTACCGATTCCCCTTATACAAAAAAAAAAAAAGTTGATAATCCTAAATGAGTTGCATAAAAATCCATATTCTCTTCATCCTCGATATCAAAAAATGATAATAGCCTTGAGAAAACAATTTTATTTGCCTAACATGAAATTTGAAATCACTGATTACTTAACTAAATACTTAGATTGTGAACATGTGAAGGTTGAACATCAACATCCAACATGTTGATTACAACCTTTACCTATACCACATTGGAAATGAGAAATTATTTCATGGATTTCATTATAGGTTTTCCAAAAACTCAAAGACAAAATGATTCAATCATGGTAATAGTTGATAAATTGAGTAAGTCTTCTCACTTCGTACATGTGAAATCTTCTTATGAATCTATTAATATCGCTGAAATTTTTATGAAAGAGATATTTAGATTGCATGGAATTCCTAAACTAGTGATTTCAAATAGAGATGTCAAATTTACATCAGATTTATGGAAATGATTCTTTGCAGGCCTGGGAAGTAATTTAAATTCCAGTACAAGTTATGATCCAAAAATGGATCGACAAATAGAATGTACAAATATGATTATCGAAGATATGTTACGAATGTACGTAAGAACACTTAGTGGGAAGAGTACCAACACTTAGTCCAATTCACATAAAATAATGGTTATCAAGTGTCAACGAAAATCAGTCCCTTCAAATTTTTATATGGAACAAAATGTACAACTCTGATTAGTTGGGATAATACGGTTGAACGAATAATGGTTAGACCATAAATGCTCCAAGAAATGTAATAAATGGTCAAAAAGGTGCAACATAATTTAAAAATTACTCAAGATCAACAAACAAACTATGGATATCAGAAAACATGACATCAGGAATTTAATGTTGGAGATCATGTGTACCTTAAAGTCAAAGAAAGAAGGAGCTCATTAAAGCTAGGGAAATTTTCCAAGTTTTCACCAAGGTTTTGTGGTCCATTCAAAGTCTTAACTCGAATTGAACCAGTGGCATACCAACTTGCACTCCCTGCTAATTTAAAAATTTATAATGTTTTTCATGTTTTATTATTGAAAAAATATATTCATGATCCTACTCACATCATTGATTGGAACATGGTGCAGGTGGAACTAGAAGGTGAGTTACAAGAAGAACCTCTATGCATTTTGGATAGGAAATAAACTATACTTTGAAACAGAGCCATCACATGGGTAAAGGTGAAATGGAAGCACTTTAGCCCTGAGGAGGATACTTGGGAGATGGTAGATGAAATGATGAAATAATATCCAACTTTTTTCCAAGTAATGACTGGAAGGAAATAATAACACTGAGGATAGTGTTATACTTAAGGGGGAGAGGATGTAATATCCTCAAGAATTAATTATTTTATTTTTAAATAATTTTCATTTATGGAAATTCGTACTTACTGCTATTAAGACATTTAATTGTTGTACTTTTTAATATTGAGAAAGATTTTGACTTGCCAATTTTCCTCTTTTGATGAAAAAATGTAAGAGACATAAATTTTTAATTTATTTAATTCATGAAATAGATGGAAGATCCAAGTTAAAAATAGGTGACTATTAATCCATGATTTGGGAACATGTATGGGTTAACTCAGAGCTAATTTTAACAAGTGTTAGAAGTGGAGTTGTGTCACTAGAAGCCCCTTGAAATCAGGTAATTTTAAAGCTACAAATGTCCAAGGAGGGAATTGAGTTCAATGAAAAGACTTAGGCATAAGAAGGATAAATATAACATACATGAGAGGAAGGACACTGCTTAGTATGTTGTGGGAAGAAAGATTTGTTGTGTGATAACTCACTTTGTTAGGAAAATGATTTTTATAAATGGTACAAAGGTACATTGGCTAAGGCGTGGGACTCAGTTCACCCTTATGGAGTCATAGTCAGGCTAGGGGGTGATCAGGACAAGTAATTTTGGTTGTTATACATCTACGGTTGGGTGAAACCTAGTTGTTCAATTCGTTTCCAACTGGTTTTATTCAAATACGTATCATCTTTCCTTTAATAAATATTTTTTTATATGATTATGTTAGTAGTTATAAATATTCTTCGATCGTGGAAAGTTATCATATAATTAATACACACACACATATATATTCAGATATATTTGATGAACTTTTACATTACAGAGAAAGTTGTAGCTAATAGAGTAAAATTTATTGATTGACTACAGAATCAGATAAATACTCAAGTTGTTTATTAAAGAATTTTAAATTAGTATTTTTTGGTATTTTATATAAGTTCCAGATTTGTCAAGTTTCTATATTCTAGAATTTGAATCCTACAAGAATGGTACCTTAGCAAATGAATCAACATTAAGAATATGTATGTATAGATGTGATTTTATGGACATTCAATAACTGTTATAAATATGGGAAATTATGAAGTTTCCAAGGATAGTGAAATACATAAGTTCCATACAAAACATAGGTACTAGTAGGATAGAATACTGATAAAATCCAACAAAGATTTAATGAAATATTCAATATTAGAATGATAGTTTTAATGCATGGTGATTATATTTCAAACCTTACATTACAGAATAAAATTCAATAGCTTTAATAAAATATCCTCATTAAAGGAATTATTATTATAATTAAAAATTACAGAGAAAAACCAAAGGTTGTCTTGGTTCAAAGATTTAAGTTATATGGTCCTTTTGGAACCCTGATACCTTGTTGGAAGTTGTGAGGATCCTTGAGAATGGCCTCCTTCTCTGCCTATAGAAACAAAGGGAAACAAATTAGTATAACATATATTGAAGATAGTGTCAATAAATAAAATAATTAATCAAGATTTAAAAATATTTATGCTTACCCATTCCTCCAAGTCATGACCGCAGTTTGAATGTTGGGTATGCAGTTCACGGTTAAAAGAGTGCATATTCATTATGTTTAAATAAAATGACAATGCAGATAATTATGAATATGTATCCAATACCCATATAATGATAAAGAATGAAAAGGGTTGTTAATAAAGGGCTAAATAGTTTTTATTGTTGTTGATTCTTTCCCCAAAGATAAAATTGGAGGAAGCCAAGGAAAAGTAAAGATGGTGGAAATCCCCTTTACTTTTGATGGGTTTTGCTCGCAAATAAATGAACCCAACACTAAAATATTTCTCTATGAGTTTTTACTTCTAAAAAAAAACAAAGATCAGTTTAAACGAAAGTAGCACACAATATTCCAGTGTCTAATAACATTCTTTGCATGGTACAAAATCAAAGCGTATGTATGTATATAATTCACGTCATATTAAAATAAACAATTCATTCTTGAATACTCTTAGTTTGTATAGAATCAATATATGTAGATAGGTACAGTATCACATTAAACTTCATGCGAAGAAGGGTTGGGTATGCCCATAATAGGGAAATGTCAAAGTGTAAGCGGAGATTTACTAAGAGGAGACGTTGTAAGAAAAATCTGTAATGAAGACTAAGGATTTTGATGTCAAAGTTATCTGTAAAAAAACTTGTACATTAACGAATAGGTAGATAACCTTACCTTCATGAATGTCTCGGCTAAGTTTTGTCGTAGTAGAAATAATCGAAACTACATATGATAAACTTCACCTAGACGTAATTAGTTTATACACCAAGTCATAACACATTTAAAAGGTCCTGTAACATACCACTCTTATGTGCTCTGAGTGAACTTATTCTTTAAGGACACTTTCTTGCAAGTGATCCAGATTATTATACTATTGGTCATTTGATTATGATCATGAGATATTATGGATATGATGATATATTATTTTTTTATATTTACATAGACAAGTGCTATTGACTGGGTCCTCCTGAGTGTGCAGGACTTTGGACATTGAGGATGCAGAGGCATCAATGAAACCCCTTGGACTCTGGATTCAGTTAGGGAGTGGATTGTTGGGTTTAAATATTGTTGATGTGACATATATACATACGATTAGATGCTATGATTATTGATTATTGTTGTTCACATGATTCGTCGATGATGCAGGATGATGATAGTTTGCCGACAAGACTCACATGTGGAGTAGAGGGGTCACGCAGGACAACCAAAGACTTAAGGGAGAGGTGTGGACAGCAACCCTACCATAGCCTACTAGCACTCTTGTCGTGGCTCGAACTATAGGTTAATGATTACCTAGATGGAGAAGACCCATGATGTCGTGAGAGAATATTGTGACAATCACTCACGATGATTATAAGGGGATCAAAATAAGGCAGGGGCCTTATTCCTTAGAGGCTTTCAGTCTCCCACAAGATCACTTGGCGGAGTATTGACTCCAAGGGTTTTTTATGTCTACCAAGTCAGTCAAGAGGTGAGTGGTATCCTTGGAGCACATAGTGTGTCCTAAAGGGAACATCATGCAAGGAAAATGGAAAGAGGTGAGCGGCATGCTTTGAGCATGTAATGCGTCCTGAAGGGCACACCGCGCAAGGAAAACAGAAAGAGGTGAGTGGCACCCTTGGAGCACCTAGTGCATCCTGAAGGGCAAGTCGCGATTTTAACTGGTAAGTGAATAAACCTAGACGACCTTAAAATAAATCAGGTGGTAAGTAATACTTAAAAACAATTTTCCCTAATAAGAATTTCGCCTAGCCTAGTGAAATTAAAATCTAGATCTAAGTAGAACATGTGGTCAAATAATAATAATAATAATAGTAATAAATAATCATGTAACAAGAAGGGGGTAAGAAATTCAAATTTATTTATTAAAGTCAAAATTTTAATGGAGGATTAAAATTTAAAAAGGAAAATGGTTGTTTTTATCTATTTTTGCTAATTTAATTTTAGATAAAAAGAAAAGAGGGTAAATGGTTGTTTCATCTACACCTGCTAATTTAATTTTTAAATTAAAGAAGAAAAAGGGTGAACGATTGTTTTATCTACAATTACTAAATTGATTTTTAGTTAAAAAGGAAAAAGGAGGGATCTTAAAAGAAATAGGAAACTTAAAGAAAAAGGGGGAAACTTAAGGAAAAGAGGAAATGTAAAGAAAAAGCTAAATGCCTAACTTAGTAAGGAATCTTGCCTTTGGAACTTTCTAATTATGAACTCAACTAGGAATTAAGTAAGGCGTACATCATTTAATAAGTGTAATGGAATATAGGGACACCAAGGAGCGTGTTTAGGAATGATTTTAGGTGGGTGAGGGAAATATGAATAATTAATTATTTAATAAAAATAAATTTTCTGGTGCAACTAGGGGATGGGTGACATGTGTACGGGGGAGGTTTTTCCTATTTAAAATTAATGAAAAAGGAATTTAATGGGAATTTGGGAAACTAATTACTTAAAAAATATATAAAAAGGATGGAGGAGGAGGAGTATGGATCTGATCTTTATGCGTAACATTACGCTGTTGAATTTTTGTCTTGACTGAACTTCTCTTGTGGGAGTTGGGATACCCATCTTAGGTAACAAGTGGTAGCTTGACCTTGCGAGGCAAGTTGGGTGTTATTTGTTCTCTGGTATTGTGTGTGTGTTCCATTTGAAGCTCGAGGGGCTCAGGGGGAAGAAGAGTACCCCAAGGGTTGGATGGGAGGTACTGGTGATGTCACATCGGTCAACAAACATGATCTGGATGGAGCGCGTGTGGGACATAAGCTACAGAGCATTCACATTTGGATAAGGTGGGTCTGTTTAAGTTATTACTTGCAATGAAATTTAACTTACACGCGTTACTTCTCTGTGCTCGGTTGAAGATTTCATTTCCATGAGATGTCTTGCACCTTCTTTCCTATAGTATTTGTAATCCCCTTGCTTGTTCTATTCTGAATTGATTTCCCTTGGAGAATCCAACTTCTCATTGCAATGAATTATCTGTGTGGGGTTTATTGATTATTATGAAGAGATGGTGTTTTATCTTCCATCCATTATTCCTTTAATCATTATTTTGTGCATGAGAAGTCGGCGAGGAGCCAAATCGATGGTCGTCACTTCATTGTTTAAAAACCTATAGATTCAAATGCCCTTCTTTTATGTGCATGGATGATGAGTGAAGGATTAAAATTTCTCCCAACTATCTATCCCTTACTTATCATTGCGTCTTTCTCCTATCATTAATTCCTGATCGTTGAGCCTTCTTGTGAATGAGTATCTATGCGTTGATTGATTGATTGCTGAATGATTAGTCCTTGCACCTTATTTTGAATGATTATCTCTGTGTTTCACTTGAATGGTTATCTATGTTCTTTTATCTCATTGTTTTTGTTTATGTCCGTGTTTTTGTCTCTGCACTTTAACAAACTTATCTTTGCATCCAGTTTACACCTGCGTTCAACTCATCTCAGCGATACAATAATATCATTTTCAATAAATATTTGCGTTTAAACAAACTTACCTCTGCTCGTATGATTTTTATGATGGTCCTTGATGGTTTTGTGGATGCAATTTTGACCTGGGCATCGAATCCTTGCCTTGCTTATTTTATTTGAAATCTATCCTAAACGTTGTCATATTTGGGCATTATTCACTTGTTGAGTATTTATTTATCTGGAAAATGAATTAAACTCAGGGGCAGTATTATCGTTCATGTTTTGGGACTTAGGGAGGCTTGCTCTTGATGAGATAATGGCTCGTTGTTTCTTGTCACTGCATTCCTCTCCTTTTTCTATGCTCTCACTCTACTTGTCAGTCTTTCTAGCAATGTTGTTATGATGAAATCATGTTTATAGTTTGGGTCTTAGTTTTGCAATTACAGTTTTGTTCTAAACTCAAACTTATGTCGGTCCTCTAGGTTTCCTGTTACATTCGTCCCATTCTGGTTCATTTTTTGAAATAAATTGAATCTTTACCCTTGAAGAAATAGATGTGGCCTTTGGCCCATCTCCCGCAAGTTTTATTGTTTCTCATAAATCAATCAGTTCGACTTGTAAATGTCAACAACGATTTAACTTTGAAAATGCTATATATAGTGATAATATTTGCCTTATGAAAGTGGTTGATTAATCCCAAACTTATTGATAATCTCTGCCTTTTATAATATATTTTCTTTGATTGATCATCCATGCCCTTTTATCTACGTTTGATTTCATACCTGCATTTTTATGAACCACGATTTACCCAGGTCTTTATTGAACCACAAACTACCTGCATTTTCAATGAATCATGATTTACCAATGGTTTTCATTGTGGATTACCTGTGTTTTAATGGATTGACATTTGAATGGATGGGCATTGGCCTGGGTTGACGACGAATATTTAATGGAAAATGTTTTGCATATGAACGACAACGAACTTATGGCTGAGCGTGACCGTGACTGTGTTGGTTGCTGCGTATAGATTCTGACAACGAATTTAATAATAAATGTGTGTTTAATTGCAATAGAAATGCAATATTATGTGTATATAGATGTTGGACAAAGAATTGTATAGTCGACGATTTAATTATATTGTTTATTGGACAACGCATATAATTGTTGTAATTTTTAAGACAACAAATTATATTGCCTAAAGGATAGCAAATTTATATTGTCTCAGACAACGAAATTATATTGTTTCATACTAGAAATTTATATTGTTCCAGACTGGGAATTTATATTGTTTCAGACAACGATTCCAGCATGATATCCCTACCCGCTACTTAAGGAATCAAATTATATTGTTTCAGTTTCAATGGATAGAAATATATTATAGATAGAAATTAATATATTTAGTAGAAAACTATTGACAATGATTTTGTAGGTATTGTATAGAGAATTAAAGAATAAGTATTGTATAGATTTTTTGTTTGTGATTGTCAGCATATTTAATTTCCATTGAATGCATTTAACAGAGCGCATTTAATTTCCATTGAATTTATTGAACACAGTGAATGTATTTAACACAACGTATTTAACATAGTCTTGACCAAATCTATATGCTTGTTATCTTAAGATTCGATAGTATCATAGTATTCATTAATCTTAATTTATGCCACATTCGGCTTGACTTTGGAAATAAACATCTTGCTAGCGATGTCACTGTATTTTTAATTGAATACTCTGTCATGGAAGAAGACCTGCTATAATACATCAAATTATGTATTGGTGTGCTACTTTGGCCTTACTGCCTTATGCATATTGCATATGAGAATATCTATCGCAATGCTAGAGCAGTGGATTTTGGCGTACATTGCAAATATTTGTCTAAGTGTTTATAATGATAAACATATTTCATTTATTTCTGGTTATAGTTAAGAGGCATCTTGATGTATTTGCGATTACAATGATGAGGTGTCTTTTGTTTATTTTATTTTATTGGGATGGGGAATGGTTGGAAGATGACCTTTTTATTATTCAAGCGGTAGGAACCTGTTTAATTTTTGAAGAGTCATCGTTTGTTGCGCAATAAAATTAACATGTTGTATGAATGTTATAGACGTCAGTTTCCCTTGCATCTTATTGACTTGTCGATTAGGGGCTTGGGATATTCGTCATGTGGTTTGACAGTTAGTTCAGTCTCCTAACACGTTGAATTTTTCTTGGGTTATCGGTCTAGCTATGAAATGTTGCGCCTTGGTTACTGTCACACCTATCACCATGTGATGGCATGATTCCTGATCAAGGGATCATTGCACGCCCTTATGGATATATGTTAATGATAACATGTCTGGAGTCTTGTGCTTCCCAATGTGGGAGTTTTTCGTTGTAATTAATCTTGGTACTGGATTGTGTAATACCTCAATGCGTTGGGCTTTGCATTCCATATAGGTTTCTAGTTACTGGTCGACGAAGCCACTATGTCCGGTGGTTGATGTTGTCCCTTAGCTTGTAGGCGTTGTCTTTCTTGTGTCGGGCAGGTGTTCATTTTTAGATGTCTTTGATTATCACATGTTTCATCCAGTTTCATGACTTGCAAGTGTGTTGAGTCATTGTTGTCAGTTGCCTGATTGTGTATGTTGTGTTCATCATCAAGTCATGCAGATTAATTGTTGTCATCGAATGTCATCCTACTTAAAAAAAAAAAAAAATTGCACTTGCTTTGCATCACTTGTAGTTGTAATGATTGGGGTCGTTACATATGGTATCAGAGTGAGTTCAACCCTGTGACGATGGATCGTCATGCTTTCCACTGCATTAAACCCATGAGTATCAACCTAGAGATAACTAAAAAATTTAATGTGTCCATGTGGTGATCTCGATTAGAGGACGCCACATAGGTTGCCCACGTGGTGTCAAGGAAGGAGGTGTGACGCCTCCAGAAGTGCCCGCGCCCTCAGATTCTAACCCCCAAGGGGAGGAACAAGTCCTTGGGCTAGATCTGATTGTTGTAATGGATGATGATGTCCTGACAAGGTCCTTTCAGGGAATGTTAGAGGCCTTGATCCACTATCTATACTAAGATAAGGCCAGGGCGCATGTACCCATGAGCGTCCAATATGCACCCCATCCATTACTATTAGCTTTCACCGAGAACTTGAGAGGCATAAGTTCTCAAGTCCACGAGTGTCGCATACGTCTGAGTCATCGGGGCATGGTTGGAGAATATGGTGATGTTCTTTTCACTTCGCGACTATACCTCCAACATGAAGGTCCACTTGGTGGTATTTAAACTAAAGGGGAGCACTCTTCTATGGAGGAAGATGCTCTTGTCACTTTCAAACATGGAAGTTGAAGATGTATCATCGGAACTATTCGAGGAACGATTCTAGGAGAGGACTAGATCATCTAGATCAGTCGGACCCACTACCATGGGATATTGGGCAAGGCCCATTGGATTCATGCAACGGTGAATAACTGCTAGGAAAAGCACCAGTCGAATGTGCTCGAGGAATCACGTACCGTCGCTGACTAGACCCTTGGTATTTTGATAGATCCCGGGGCTACTAGGAGTTTGATTTTTGGTGCAGTGCCAAAAATAATTAAGGTAAAGGCAGTTGAACATGATGAGTTTAGCTTTGTAGAAATGGCTTCGGGAGCCAAACAGAAGTTTGGTGGGAAGGTTATGGGTTGTAGCCTTAAACTGGGGGAGTTTGTCACTAGGCCCAACTTGTACGTCACGATCTTAGGATTTTATGACGTCGTGATCAGTATGGACTGGTTGGAATCACATGAGGAGATACTCAATTGTAAGACAAAGCGGTTGAGATTGGTCGATGAAAAGGGATAGAGACATGTGATTGTAGGTTGGAAACAAGTAGTTTCCCTGATGTTCATCTCTTCCTTGCAGCTATGGAAGAGCATGCACAAGGGATGTAAGCTTATGCGATCCTTGAGTTAAATGAGAAGGGAGTAGTGGAAGGTCTAGAACACCTTCCAGTGGTGAGAGAGTTTGCAGACGTCTTCCCTGAGGAGTTACCTAGGATGTCACTAGAGCGGGAATTGGAATTTACCATAGACCTAAAACCGGGGACTGAACCGATAGCAAGAACGCCTTATCGGATGTCGAATCCAGAGTTACAAGTGTTGAAAATGAAATTCAAGGTGTTGTTGGACCTGGGACTTATATGTCCCAGTGTGTCACCGTGGGGTGTGCCTGTTATTTTAATTTGAAGGAAGGTTGGGTCATGGAGACTCTACATTGACTACCTTCAATTGAACAAGGAAACGATCAAGAATTAGTATTCGTTTCCAAGGATTGATGATATGTTTGATCGGATGAAAGGTGCGATGGTGTTTTCACGGATCTACTTGAGATCAGGGTATCACCAGTTATGGATCAAGGAGGATGAAGTCTGTAAGACCTCCTTTAAGACGACATTTGGACATTACGCTTTTAATGTTTTAACGTTTGTACTGACAAATGCCCAAGGGGTATTTATGAGTTTGATGAATAGTGTGTTCTGCGACTACTTGGACAAGTTCATCCAAGTAATCATTGATGATATTTTGATTTACTCTCAGACGATGGAGAAGCATGATGAACACTTGCACTTGGTACTACGATGTTTGCAAGAGAACAAATTGTATGGGAAATTGTCTAAATGCTTGTTTTATCAATCGAAGATTCACTACTTAGGGCATGTCATCTCCAATGAAAGTATCGTCATGGATTCAGAAAGGGTCAAATATATTATGGAATGGCCTGCACCGATGAATATCCCAGAAGTACGTAGTTGCATGGGTTTAGCGGGATACTATCGACGGTTTTTCGAGGGTTTCTCAAAGATAGAAAATCTAATTACGGAATTGCAGAAGAAGAACAAGAATTTTGTTTGGACCGAGAAATGCGCGGAAGAATTTTATAGGCTCAAGGAGTTGTTGAAAAAAACATCGATACTAAAGGTCCCTGACATGGATGTGAAATTCTTGGTTTTCACTAACGCATCAAAGGAAGGATTAGGTGGAGTCTTGATGTAAGACGATCGAGTGATCGCTTACATCTTGAGAAAGTTGAGAAGGCATGAGGAGAACTATGAGACGCATGATTTGGAGTTGTTAGCCATTTTTTATGCCTTGAGATTTTGGAGCCACTACCTTATTGGATTGGAATTCGAACTAAAAACGGACCACTGTGGTATACAACACATATTTAAGCAAAGCGACTTGAACGCGCGACAATGACGATGGTCATAATTTCTTAGAGTATGATTTCAATATTAATTACTTAAAAGGAACAGTGAACAAAGTGGTGGATGCATTAAGTAGATACCACGTATATTTTCAGTGAATTCTCTTTAGACGAATCTATGTGAAATGATTCTCACGGTACCAAAATTTGAAGGATTTATTATGGACAACGACGGATTATTGAGATTTAAAAGTCAAATTTGCGTACCTCCCAAAGACAAGTTGAGGAGTCTGATACCAAATGAGGCTCACAGAGCAATGTACATGGCTTGCCCGAGAGTCACGAAGATGAGGTCATACCTTAAACCCTTATTCCTCTGGAAAGGAATGAAGGCAGACATATTCAACTACGTTTCAAGATGTCTAGAATGTCAGCAGGCGAACGCTGAGCATAGACCTCTGGTAGGATTACTACACCCGCACGCTATTCCTGAATCGAAATGGGAGGTCATTTCAATGGACTGCATTGTCAGATTTCCACTGACGGAAAGGAGTCACGACTCAATTTTTGTAATAGTCAACACTCTGAAGAAGAGTGATCATTTTATTCCTATGTGTATGATGTATCAGGTACTTGACATAGTTAGATTTTTCATCAACAAGATTGTGAAGTTGCATGGCATGCCTAAGAGGATCATATTTGATCGAGGATCAGTGCTTACTGGATGCTTTTGGACTAGTTACCAAGATGACTTGGGAACCCAACTTAACTTTAGTACTGTGTATCACCCGGAGACATACGGGAAGACCAAACGAACAAACCAAATCTTGGAGGGAATGTTGTGCATGTATGTTATGGACCAAAAAAAGCATTGGGAATAATTATTGCCACTGGTAGAAATTTCATATAAAAACAGTTATCAAAGCACCATTAATATGGTGCCTTTTGAGTTTCTTTATGGGCGAATGTGTCAAACTCCTTTGAGTTGGGATCGACTTGAGGATAGGTTCCTAGTGGGACCAGAAACGATCCAAGAAATGGAAGATAAAATACAAACAAAAAGAAATCAAGGAAGCGTAGGATCGATAGAAGATTTATGTCGATGCGCATCATGTCGACCATACTTATGAAGTTGGCAATTCAGTCTTCTTATGGGAAAAATTGCATAAGAGTTCGATCAACTTTTTAAAGGGCGATAAAATCTCTCCTAGGTTCGTGGGACCTTTCGAGATTTTAGAAAAGAAGGGGCCCATGGCCTATCGACTAGCCTTACCTGATTCTTGAGGTGTATGCACGATGTTTTTCATGTCTGTTTTGAGACATTATATTAGTGACCCTACACATGTTATTGACATGAGTCCCTTGTAGGTATCTGAAAAGAGTGCACACACAGATGAGCCAATCCACATCCTGGACCATCGCATTCGAAAACTACGGTGTCGAATAGTAGATTAGGTCAAGGTCCAATGGGACAACTATAGTCCATACTCGACGACCTGGAGGATGCATACGATATGCGTCAACAGTTTCCATTATTTTGATAGATAGACTTATGATATTGTGATACACTTTATTTCAGCACTTTTATACTGTGAAACTTTGAACAAAGTTTAAATCAAGAGGGGGTGTATGTACCATCACACTCTTGCATGCTCTCAACGAAATTATTCTTTGAGGACACTTTCTTGCAAGTGATCCGAATTATTATACTATTGGCCCTTTGATTATGATAATGAGATATTATGGATATGATGATATGTTATTTTGTTATATTTACATAAACGAGTGCTATGGACTGGGTCCTTTTGAGTGTGTAGGACTTTGTACATTGAGGATGCAGAGGCATCGATGAAACCCCTTGGACTCTGAATCGAGTCAGGGAGTGGAATTTTGGGTTGAATATTGTTGATCTGACATATGTACATATGATTAGATGTTATGATGATTGATTATTTTTGCTGACATGATTCTTCGATGATGCAGGCTGATGATAGATTGCCTACCAGACTCACATGTGGAGTAAAGGGGTCATGCAGGACAACCAAATACTTGAGGGAGAGGTGTCTACAACATCCCTACCACAACCTACTAGCACTCTCGTGGTGGCTCTAACCGTAGGTTAACTATTACCTAGTTAGAGAAGACGCACGATGTCGTGAGGGTAGACTGTGACAGTCACTCACAATGATTCTAAGGGGCACGCAATAAGGTAGGTGTCTTATTCCTTAGAGGCCCTTAGTCTCCCACAAGATCACCTGGTGGAGTATTGACTCCAGGGGTTTTTGATATCTACTAATTCAGTCAAGAGGCGAGTGGAACCCTTGGAGCATGTAGTGCATCCTATTTTTGCTAATTTAATTTTAGATAAAAAGAAAAGAGGATAAATGGTTGTTTCATCTACACTTGCTAATTTAATTTTTAAATTAAAGAAGAAAAAGGGTGAATGGTTCTTTTATCTACACTTGTTAAATTTATTTTTAGTTAAAAGTGAAAAAGGGGGAAACTTAAAAGAAATAGGAAACTTAAACAAAAAGGGGGAAACTTACTGAAAAGTGGAAATGCAATGAAAAAGTTGAATGTCTAACTTAGTAAGGAATATTTCATTTAGAACTTTCTAATTATGAACTCAACTAGGAATTAAGTAGAGCATAAGTCATTTAAGAAGTGTAGGGGAATATAGGGACACCAAGGAGTGTTTTTGGAATATTTTAGGTGGGTGAGAGAAATAGGAATTATTAATTATTTAATAAAAATTATTTTTCTAGTGCAACTAGGGGATGGGTGACATGTGTATGGGGGAGGTTTTTCCTATTTAAAATTAATGAAAAAAGGAATTTAATGGGAATTTGGGAAACTAATTACTTAAAAACTCTATAAAAAGGATGGAGGAGGAGGAGTATGCATCTGATCTTTATGCGTAACGTTACGCTGCAAAGTTTTTTCCTTGACTGAACTTCTCTTGTGGGATTTGGGATACGCATCTCGGGTAATGAGTGATAGCTCGACCTTGCGAGGCGAGTTGGGTGCTAGTTGTTATCTAGTATTGTGTGTGTGGCCCATTTGTGGCTCGGGGGGCTCAGGAGGAAGAATAGTACCCCTAGCATTGGCTAGGAGGTACATGTGAGGTCACATCGATCGACAAGTGGGAGCTGGACAGAGTGCACGCGGGACAGAAGCTACAGATCGTTCGTGTTTGGCTAAGGTACGCCTGTTTAAGTTGTTACTTGTAATGAAATTTAATTTACACGTGTTATTTCTCTGTGCTCGATTGAATATTTCATTTCCATGAGATGTCTTGCACCTACTTTCCTGACGTATTTGTAATCCCCTTGCTTGTTGTATTCTGAATTGATTTCCCTTGGCGAACCCAACTTCTGATTACAAAGACTTCTTTGTGTGGGTTTTATTGATTGTTATGAAGAGATGGTATTTTTATCTTTCGTCCCTTATCCCTTTAATCACTAGTCAGTGCCTGAGTAGTCGGCCATGAGTCAAATAGACGGTCATCACTTCGGTGTTTAAAGACCTATAGATTCAAACGCCCTGCTTTTCTGTGCATGGATGATGAGTGAAGGATAAAAACTTCCCCCAACTATCTATCCCTTACTTATCGTTGTGTTTTTCTCTTATGATTAATTCCTTATCCTTGCTCCTTTTCATGAATGAGTATCCTTGCGTTGATTGATTCATTGCTAAATGATTAGTCCTTGCGCCTTCTTCTGAATGAATTTCTCTACATTTCACCTGAATAATTATCTTTGTGCTTTTATCTCGGTGTTTTTATTTATCTCTATGTTTTTGTGTCTGTACTTTAACAAACTTATGTCTGCATCCAATTTAGACCTGCGTTCAACTCATCTCAGCTTTCCAATCATATTGATTTCAATAAATCTTTGCGTTTAAACAAACTTACCTCTGCTCGTATGATTTTTATGATGGTCCTTGATGGTTTTGTGGATGCAATTATGGCCTCGGCATCGAATCATTGCCTTGCTTATTTTTAGAAAAACAGGACCGTGGAAAAATAAAATAAAACAAATACGGAAACAAAACACAGAAGATACATAATACAATGGAGACACAAATATGCGTGGTTCACCAAGTGTGGACTACGTCCACGAAAGAAATTTCCAGATCCTTCCTTTACTATTATCCAGCAATCGAAGGGATACAACCTACAATGAACCCATTGTAACTTCCGTTTATTTTTATCACAGTCTCTCATCTCAGAATACAATATATTCTATCGTACACAACCGCAATACATTTCCCTCATAAGAGAGGGTTGCCTTCTAGGGAAAAAAAACCTAACATAACTTCTACTGTTAGATCTACGACCTTATTATGAACGGTCCAGATTCATAATGAAATTACAATATACATTTACAAGGAATTTTTTCCTTCGGGGGATTCACCCCCAAACCCCCATCGGGGGATTTTGCCCCCGAACCCCCCATCCGGGGGGATATCCCCCCCAGACCCCACAGAGGGGGTAACCCCCCTCTAAAACCCCCCGCGTGGAAGAGTGTACATACTTATGGGGTGTTAATACTTCATGGGGTATAAACACAGTTGAAAACAAAGGACCTCTGAATCAAGAAGATAATTAGTCTCCACAACCAACACTTATTTTATTCGAAATCTAGCCTAAACGTTGTCATATTTGGGAATTATTCACTTGTTGAGTATTTATTTATCTGGAAAATGAATTAAGTTTAGGGGAAGTATTATGGTACATGTTTTGGGACTTAGGGAGGCTTTCTCTTGATGAGATAATGGCTCATTGTTTCTTGTTGTTGCAATCCTGTCCTTTTTCTATGCTCTCACTCCACTTGCCAGTCTTGCTGGCAATGTTTTTATGATGCAATCATGTTTATAGTTTGGGTTTGAGTTTTGTAATTAAAGTTTTTTTCTAAACTTAAACTTATGTTGGTCCTTTAGTTTTCCTATTCCATTCATCCCATTCTGGTTCGTTTTTCAAAATAAATTGAATATTTACCCTTGAAGAAATAGATGTGGCCTTTGGCCCATCTCCCGCATTTTTTATTGTTTCTCATAAATCGATCAATTTGGCTGTGTAAATGTCGACAATGATTTACCTTTGACAACTCTATATATAGCGATAATTTATGCCTTATGAAAGTGGTTGATTAATCTCGGCCTTGATTGATAATCTTTTCCTTTTATAATATCTGTTCTTTGATTTATCATCCCTACCCTTTTATCTACGTTTGATTTCATCCCTGTGTTTTTATGAACCATGATTTATCTAGCTCTTTATTGAACCATGAACTACCTGTGTTTTCAATGAATCACAATTTACCAACGGTTTTCATTGTGTATTACGTGCATTTTAATGTATTGGCATTTGAATGGATGGGCATTGGCTTGGATTGACGACGAATATTTAATGGACAACATTTTTCATATGAACGACAACGAACTTATGGTTGAGTGTGACTGCGATTGTGTTGGTTGCTACGTATAGATTCTGAAAATGAATTTAATAATAAACGTGTGTTTAATTACAATATAAATGCAATATTGTGTGTATATAGATGTTGGACATAGAATTGTATATTCAGTGATTTAATTATATTGTTTATTGGACAACGCATATAATTGTTCCATTTTTTAACACAGAGAATTGTATTGCTTAGAGGATAGTGAATTTATATTGTCTCAAACAACGAAATTATATTGTTTTAGACTTTGAATTTATATTGTTTCAGACAATTATTCCATCATGATATCCCTACCTACTACATAAGGCAACGAATTATATTGTTTCAGTTTTAATGGATAACAATACATTATAGACAATAATTAATATATTTATTAGACATCTATTGACAACGATTTTGTAGGTATTGTATAGTGAATTAAAGAATAAGTATTGTATAGCGTTTTTGTTTGTGAATGTCAGCGTATTTAATTTCCATTGAATGCATTTAACACAACGTATTTAATTTCCATTGAATGTATTTAACACAACGAATGTATTTAACACAACGTACTTAACACAGTCTTGAACAAATCTATAGTCTTGTTACCTTAAGATTCGAGAGTATCTTAGTATTCATTAATCTTAATTTATTCCACATCCAGCTTGACTTTGGAAATAAGCATTTTTCTAGCGATGTCATTGTATTTTTAATTGAATACTATTTCATGGAAGAAGACCCATTATTATACATTAAATTATGTATTGGTGTGTTACTTTGGCCTTACTACCTTATGAAGATTGCATCTATGCATCTCTATCGCAATGCTAGAGTAGTGGCTTTTGGCATACATTGTAAATATTTTTTTAAGTGTTTATAATGATAAACATATTTGATTTATTTATGGTTATAGTAAACACGCATCTTGATGTATTTGATATTACAATGATGAGGAGCCTTTTGTTTATTTTATTTTTGTTCGGATGGGGAATGGTTGGAAGATGACCTTTTTCTTATTCAAGCGGTAGGAGCTTGTTTAAGTTTCCAAGAGTCATCATTTGTTGCGCAAGGAAATTAAGATGTTCTATGAATGTTATAGCCATTAGTTTCCCTTGTGTCTTGTTGACTTGTCGATTGGGGGCTTGGGATATTTGTCATGTGGTTTGACAATTAGTTCGATCTCCTAGCGCATTGAATTTTTCTTGGGTTACTGGTCTAGTTGTGTCCTGTTGTGCCTTGGTTACTGTCATGCCTATCTTCATGTGACGACATGATTCCTAATGAGGGGATAATTATGCACCCTTATCGATAGATGTGAATGATAACCTGGCCAGAGTCTTGTGCTCTTCGATGTGGGTGTTGGTTGTTGCAATTAATGTTGGTACTAGATTTTGTAACTCCTCAATGCGTTGGGCTTTACGTGTCGTAGAGTTTTCTATTTACTGGTCGAAGAAGACTTGTGTCGGGTGGTTGATGTTGTCCCTTAGCTTGTAGGCATTGTCTTTCTTGTGTTGGGTGGGTAGTCATTTTTATATGTCTTTGATTATGACATGTTTCATCTAGTTGTGTGACATGAAAGTGTGTTGAGACTTTGTTGTATATTGCCTGATTATGGAAGTTGTGTTCGTCGTCAAGTCGTGCATATTAATTGTTTTCATTGAATGTTGTCCTGCTTTAAAAAAAAAAATGCACTTTCTTTGCGTCGGTTGTAGTCGTAATGATTGGGGTCGTTACAGGTTCTTTAAAGACTTATTCATTTCAAGCTAAGAGTTATACTTAACTGGAAATGAGATCAAACTATTGAGAGGTCAATACACAGGGGTGAACTCGTAGTCCAATGTGAGTTAAACGAAAGTTTGAAAAGTCTCCTTCTAAAAGAAAGAATTTAAAGCAGAGTTTTCAATAAGTATGTGAGTAAACCCATGCGACTTGATGGAAAAATGGAGTATCTCTTAGCCTCTTCAACCCAACAAATATATCTCAATCTAATACTGCAACAAATGCATAACAAATAATGGTACGCATAATAAATAATCTTTGCAATAACTACATATCTCTGATTTTGATAACAAGGATTGTTTCCCTACTTCCACAGTATCTTACACTACCTCTGTAGAGAACAGACTATATTTTAATGAATTTATAAAGGAGATACTCACTGAGATATATAAATTGTATGCAAAGATTCTCCCAATCCCACAAATGCATAAATATATGAAGGAAAAGAGATACAAATAATGAGTAAACCCATATTTTGGGTCAGACAACAAACAACCCTCTTTCATAACTATTCTTAGAAAGGTTTGTTTACTTGGAGGTAAGAAATCAAAGGATAAACCTACGCATTGACTTTGGAGTAGGAGATATTTCATTTCGTTCCAAGGAAGACACCATAAGAGGCCTCACGTAGCAGCAAAAAAACATAAAGCTAGAGCCAAAACTCCCATGAATAGACCAAATGAGGGAGGCATCCAACTTCATCGTTGGTTCAAGGCTTGAGGAAACCTCGAACCTAGTGCATAATACCATGACCTGAGAACCCTTTAACTTTCTTACCTCCTTGTTTGAGAAACCATGTGATTACACATGTGTGGCAATGGATAGGTCGTTAATTCTGTGTTCTTCTAGGTTTTTTGAACGAGGGTCATGACAGGGCGTAAAGGATACCTCTATCTCATTAAATCAAGTCTTCAAATATTATTAAAGTTTCAATGTATATGTTCATGGGTGGACATCTTAAACTTCTTATAGTTTTATAATTCTCTACCTTTGAAAATAAAGCTATGAAACCCATAAAGAAAACATAATCTTATGTAACATGGAGTAGGTACTCTAGTCACCATAGTGCTCTTGCGTATGGTTTTAATTTTATATAATATTATGTTAAGTTCTATTCCATTATATAGAATCTATTCTAGGTATGATATAATTGTGAATCCCTCTAGGAGATATGGAGGCAATTATAAGTTGACAATGATATTGATGTTAAAAGTTTTATTACCTTAGAAAAAATAAAATTAGCGGAATATGGGGTTTGTTACATATGGTATTAGAGTTGTAGGTTAGAACACTTAGGCCAGAAAAATATAAAGTGTTTGTTAAAAAAATATAATAAAAAAATGATCATTGTTACAAACAGACCATTTTGAAAATTTTGTAACTATGTTAGTGCAGAATGGTGAAGATAGACTTGAAGGAAACAATAATCAAGAGCCGAGTCCTAGAAACCCAAAACATCACAGTGAGGGTATTTCAGAAACCCATGTGTTGGAAACAATGAATAACCTTATCGTATTGTTGCAAACAATCAGGTTGATAATGAGAAACTAAAGAAAGCATGGGAAGATCAACACGAAATAAATGATATATTTTTATGAAGCATAGAAATGAAAAAGAGCCCAAAGAACAATGATGTATATTGGGAAGTCAGTCAAAACTCTTCAAAGGACTCAATTCAAGGAACATAGAGGGAAAAAAACTCTTCTAACGACACACATATAACTGAAAACAGAGTGTCTACGGGTAAGAAATGAAAACAGATGGATCACTTAGATGGAGAGTTTAAGAAAATTAAACCTTCAGTGTTTGATGGAGAGTCTAGAACTGGTGAAGAAGCATAACCTTGGTTACTTGACATAAAGATATACTTCAATATTTACAATTATTCTAGTAATATGAAAGTAAGAATCACTATATATAATATGAAAGGTAAATATAGTATATGGTGGAAGGACTTAAAACTATTCAAAGGACTAAAAGGAAATAAAATGGAATGGTCATATTTTAACAAATATTTTAAGAAACAATACTTGTTTGAAAGTTATTATGAGAGAAAAAAAGGAGTTCTATGAAATGAAGTTACGACGTATGTTTATGGAGGATCTAATCACTAAATTTATGGAACTTTTGATATTTTTTCCTTATATAAAAGATGAAAAGGTAAAGGTTTAGAGGTTTTTAAGTTGCTTATCTCAAAGATATAACAAAAGAACAGAGTTTGATAATCCAAAAAACTTGAATGAAGTGTTGCGAAAGATAAGAATATGCTATGAAAAGTACAAGAAATGATATGAAAATCCAAAAGAATGGAGAGAAAAGAAGCAAGACAAAATAAATCAAATTAAAAATGGTTTCAATCCATCACCATTTCGTAATATGTCCAAAGGACATCAAGAACATAACTCCTTCAAAAATCCACCACAATTACAAGGAAGCAAGTCAATTCATTTGGGATACAAGAAAACAATTGATAATCCTAGAGAACTATTGAAATGTTGGGGATGTGGTAAACCACATTGGTTGAGAAACTGTCCATATAGAAATGTTTCAAACAAAACTATTCAAAACATACAAGAAGCTTCAACGGTTAGAGATATTGGAAAAAGTGTTCATATAATCAACGCAGTGTTATATGGAAGGAAACAATATCATCAATTCACCATTATGGAAATTGAAGGTAACATTCATGAAAGAAAATTTTGTATTCTAATTGACCCAGGAGCTAGTTTAAGTTATGTTACTCCATATTTGGTAGACTCAATCAAAGCTAAAAAGGGTAAAACATACTAAATACTAGTTAGTATAATTAGCAACAGACACAAAAAGAAAGGTAACTGAACTTATTCCTGAATGTAAGTTGAATATAAATGGTCAGGATACAAAGGTAAAATTAAATGTATTACCTTTAGGTTTATATGACATACTTATAGGTATGGATTGGTTACATGAGGTGTTAAGCCCTAATATTGTCTCATTACCCCTTAATTGGGGCATATTACATTAGTAATTTTATTTTATTTATGTCGGCTTTATTCCATTAGTTGTAATTATACCTCCTAGTCTCTTATATATACAAAGGAGACATTTTCATTTGGAATCATCTTGTACTTGAACATTTATATGGGGTAAAAGGAGGTTGCCCCCTCAAAGAGGATTATTATCTGAAATTATCTCTTTTTCAAGGTGTTGAGTACTTATTCTGAGGTTTTTCTATGCTATATTGATATTTGGTTCTTAACATATGGTATCAATGCTCAAGGTCTTGGGGTTTCGCTGTTGCATCTGAGACATATTGGCATTTTCGCTATAACGTTTTTTATACAACGTTTCAGAAAAAACGGCTTGGAGGGTATTTATTAGACGGATCAAGGTATGTTGGATTAAAATTTCAGCTCTTGAGGCCTTATAATTTTGGAGATACAGCTTGTGCAATATAGGGTTTTGGAATCATCCCGAATTGAGTCATTGTGGAATTTTCGCTATAAACATTTTTCTGTAACGTTTCAGACCCTAAAATCTGGAGGCTACTCACATAAATTAGTAAGGTACTAGTGGTAAAACGTTCAGCTTCTTTTCCATCTTACATTTGTAGATACACCCTGTGGAATATAGGGCATCTGACTAGTCCTATCCACTAGTCTCAAGAAGGTGTTCCAGGTAAAACAATCATAACTTCTTCCTAGAGTGTCCAAATTGAGTGAGACTAGTTTCATTGGATAGTGGATAGTCTTTAGTATTGCTGGTATGAGTTTCAAAATTTTATATCAATTATTTTGTGCGGGTCATGGTATATAAGTGAGATCTCCTGGAAAGTCCAAAAATAAGCAAGTTGTGGGGAAGTTACCGTAAATTCCACTTGGCACATCAAATTTTGATCATACCTGTGGCATTGCAGAGAATAAATATCAGAGAACTACAAAAAATAAAGTTCCATACCCAGAAGGGACGAAAATTGAGAGATACAACAGAAGAAAGATTGTCTAGCAGAATCACCTCAAAATCAAGCTTCAAAAGTGATACTTGGCCAACATGCCACCCAAAAAGGGAACTTCTACACAAAATAAGCCTCCAGAAAATCCTACTTGGACTCTTGATGAAGGTCAAGAAATGCGTAGGGACATTAATGATTTACAAAAGAAGACAATAACAAAAGATGAACTACAAGAGATGATGGATTCAACAGAAGCTAAGTTTGAGACAATAAATACTAAGATGGACACTTTAAAAGGGGAGATCATGGAAGTATTCAAACATTTTGTAACACAGAGGACACCTGAAAGTGAAAATGCATCCCATGAAATTCATGATGAGGACACAAGGAAGGTGAATCAAGAATGGAGAAACTCTAACCTTGGGTTGAAGACCAACCACGTTCCTAAGATCAATATGAATAAGTTTGATGGCAAGGACCCTATCACATGGATACTTCAGATGGAGCAATTATTTGATCTACATAATGTGCCACACACACAAAAGGTACTAATTGCTTCTTTATATTTAGAACCCAATCAATTTGTATGATATAGATGGATTTGTTCTCGCAAATCACTTGTCACATGGACAATTTTCACGGAATAAATGATAGCACACTATGAGGATACAAGGAGCAATACCTTCTTTATCCAATTGATAAATCTCAAGCAAAAGGGTTCAGTTACAGATCACATTGAGAGCTTCCAAAGATTGAATATAAAGGTAACAAATATTTCAGATGAGCACTTGATTGATGTATTCATAGGAACTTTAAGAGATAACATTCAACATGAGGTTTTCCTTTGGGAACCCAAATCATTGGAGAATGCATTTAGGGCGGCAAGAAATGTTGAAAGTAAAAATATGGCTATGGCTACTAGAAGGAGCAATCCGAACATCTATAGAGAGAATAATGCTCCTTCTTCTAAAACACCTCAACCTACTAGATTAACACCTCAACAATTGGAGGAAAGAAAAGAAAAAGGTTTATTCTTTAATTGTGACAGCAAGTACACTAAGGTACATAAGTGTGGTGAGAAGAAATTATTCTACATAGATTGTGAAGAGGAACAAGAACAAGAACAAGAACCATCTCAAGATGAAAATGTAGAAGCAATTTCATATGAAGAGTTGACTCCCATGATATCGTGTAATACATTGGATGGAATTAGCACTCCTCAAACCCTCAAGATCGAATGATACATCAAAAAGAAAAAGGTAATAGTCCTAATTGATTATGGTAGTACCAATAATTTCATTCACTATAAATTAGCCAAAGCTCTCAATTGCTTTGTATATCCAGCACCAAAGTTTCAAGTAATGATTGCAAATGGAGTAACTATCAATTGCTCAGGAAAATGCAATAAGATCAATCTTACTATGGGGGAATATGTAATGAATAGTCTAATAATTTCTATAACCATGGGTGGTGCTAATGTTGTACTAGGAATCCAATGGTTACAATCATTAAGAACAATGTCTTTTAATTTTCAATAACTTTTCATGAAATTTTCATTGGAAGGAAAATAAATTGAGTTAAGACGTATCACAGGGAAACCCAGTAAGGTGATAATCTCTAATGGCATAAAATAATTATTGAAAAAGGGGCATCAAGGCATTATTGCACAACTATGCTCACTAGATGTTCAAACATCTAAGCCATCTATTCCTCAAGATCTCCAACGGATCATTGATAAGAATTCCAAAGTATTTGAAGATATTCCCAAAGGTATTCCACCCACTCGAAATCATGATCATGAAATTCACCTAATTATTGGGAGTGCTCCTCCTAACATCAGGCCATACAGATACCCTTAATTCCTAGAAGAGTGAAATTGAGCGCATGGTTGAAGAAATGTTAGAGGCTGCAATTATTAGACCTAGCCAAAGTTCTTACTCTGCACCAATGGTAATGTTATTCAAGAAAGATAGCTCATGGCATATGTGTCCATATTATAGAGAGATCAACAAGATCACTATTAAAGATAAGTTTTCAATTCTTGTTATTGATGAATTGTTAGATGAACTACATGGAGAAATATATTTCACAGAATTGGATCTTCGTTCAGGGTATCATCATATTAGAATGAAGGAAGAAGATATCTCAAAAACAACATTCTGAACTCATGAAGGCCATTATGAATTTTTGGCCATGCCTTTTGGCCTTACAAATGCACCTTCCACATTCCAAGGGTTGATGAATTCCATTTTCAA
>JZKD02S1752980.1:217927-233486 GCA_000966675.3 Picea glauca | reverse complement strand
AAATGCTAATTACGCAGGAAGTCACACCATCGGCCAATCTCGATGCACAAGTTTCAGGCAGAGGCTTTACAACCAGAGTGGAAATGGGCAGCCAGACTTCACACTGGACAAATCTTACTATAGTCGGCTCAGATCCGGGTGTCCGAAATCGGGAGGAGATAATAACTTGTCCCCATTGGATTTGGTCAGTCCTACCAAATTCGACAACTACTACTTCAAGAACTTGCTGAGCGGTCAAGGGCTGTTGAACACAGACGAAGTATTGTTCGCCAAGGGCCAAGGGAAGACGATGGAGACAGTGAAAGCTTACGCAGAAAATGAAGAGCTCTTTCTAAAACAGTTTGCACAATCGATGGTGAAGATGGGGAACATCAGCCCGCTTACAGGCACCAACGGAGAAATCAGGGTCAATTGTCGTACTGTTCTCAGTTGATCGGTACTTTAGTTTAATTAATTTTCAACGTTTTCATTGCTTTGTATTGCGTCCTTTTTTGTAGCTGCCATCAAAATGCATTACTAAATAATCCTTCCGTGCCCATTGAGTTATCAGAGCTTACATAGAATTGCGGCCAGATAATTATTAAGTTTCTAGTGGTGTCAGACGATAGAGGGAAATTAGTTCAACATCCGCCTGAAATCTCCATGTAAGAAGTATCTCTACATAATCGAAGCCATATGGTTTAATGAGTTGTTTCATATCCTGAATCTTGAGAGTAAATCATATTTAATTTCTCTGTTTCCCCTTTCAACTGATCGTATTTTCTAAAAAACAGAGGAGATGGAAGCTTGGAGTTTCGTGAAGCTGGTATGAGTCATTTGAATATCAAACTGATGCTATTCTTTGAATGCTAGCCTGCATGGTAAATATCATGATTGTTATGAATGGTAATCTTGCATAACGAGAGTAGTCTGATATAAAATATCAAACATCCAGACTTCCCACACATATTAATTAATTAATGGGAATCAGGAAACATATTAATGGTGTAATATGTTACTCGTAAATAATTGCAATGCGCATTCATTACGTTGACTAAGTTTAAGACACTTTGGATTTGTCCGAAGTAAAGAAAAATTGTGCATGGGGCACATGGTTCAGCACTATGATCTAGTTCGAAAAGATGAAGATGTCGCACTCATGGTAAACCTCATAACAAAATAACACAAAGCGTATTGGCACAATGGTTAATACAACAAAAAAAGTCAGGTGGACATTTGATGTTCAAACGCTGGCATGTAAATACCACAACAGAATAAATAAAGTGCATTGGCACAATCATTAATATGACAAAATTGTTTTTGTTTTTATGGTGTAAAGAGGTGTTGAAAATACGAAAATGTGTAAGGTTTAGAAATCTTGCAATGGCATCGTTACTTCCTTTCAAATTACTCAAAATATAGGGATACTCTTTAGAGGTGTTCGTGTTGATTTGAGCTGTGAGGTGTTCGTGTTGATTTGAGGTGTGATTGATGGAAGGTGATTATTAAATGTTTCTTTTGGTAAAGGTTAGATTTATTTTCTAGATATGTTTAAGGTTTTAAGATCCATATTTAGTGTTCAAAACATTTAATTGGCACTTATATCACTATCCACAAGTTAAGAGTATACTCAAAAGGTCATGTTTGTTGATTCAAGATATCTTTCTTGATCGAGAATGTAAACTTTTCTTTAGGGTCTAAGACCTTAATTTTTTTATCTAGTGATTTTCAACAACATGAGACTCATATGTGACCCATATCTAGTGTTCAAAAACTTCGAAAGACTTCCATATCACCACTTAAAAACTAAAATACTCTAAAGAGGTCATGTGTTGGCCCTAGAGGCTTAGAAGCTTCCTTTAAGGCTTAATACTTAGGTATCATCCCCCAAACATGTTGGCAAGGCCTTGAAACCCATACCTATTGCTTAGAAACCCTAAATAGTACCCATATCACCACTTGGAGGCCAAGGATACCCTCTAGATGTCATGTTTGGTGTTTCAAAGACATTTTTCTTGGCCCTAGATTCCTATAAGATTATTTTAGAAATTAAGGCTTGGGTTTCCTCCCCCAATCATGTCCAAGGCCACAAGACCCATACCTTGTCATTCTTGGCCTTAGATTCCTAGAAACTTTTTTAGGTTCTAAGGAATATTTTTCCTCATTTAACCATCTCTAGGACATTGAGGACCATACATAATACTCAAAGCTCCAATGGCATTTAACTCCCCAATAAGGAAAAGAATACCCTCAAAAGGTAAAGTGTGTTAGTTCAACATGCAATTCTTGGTCATGGATGCCTAGAATCTTCATTTAAAGCATAAGGCATAGGTTTCCTCATTTGACCATGTTGAGAGCCCCGAGACCCATACCTAATTCTCAAAACCTCCCAATGGCACTCTTTATTCCCACTCAGAGGCCAAGGATACTCTTGGTCAGCCATGTGTGGTGGTTCTAGACATTAGTGATGGCCAATAATTTATAGAGTATTTATTTAGGGGTTAAGTCATGAGTTTCATCCCTTGACCATGTTTAGAGCCCTAAGACTCATACTTTGGTGCTCAAAAATTTGAATAGCACCTTAATCCTCACTTAGAGATCAAAAATACTTTTAGGAAGACATGTACTTTTAGGAAGACATGTGTGGTGGTTTGAAACATCATTTTAATCCATAATGACAAAAAAACTTTATTTAAAGTCTAATTTTCCTATTTAACTATATTCAAAGCCTTAAAACTTACACCTAATATAAAATATGATATCTACATTTTTATTTTATTTTCAACTAAAATCTCATCTACCTTGCACCTAATTATAAATTAAAAAATACTTTTTATATTTCCTCATCTAGTACTATATTCACAATGACTTTTTTTTTAAAATACATTATAACTCAAGGAATAATTTCTTTTGGAAGAATTTTAAACATGTGAAAAACGTACACGTGAGACTTATCCTAGGAATCAAGCAAACGTAGTGAGAAGTGTAGGAATAAAATAGGCATGTAGTAGCATGGCCTATATAATAGTTTTCTTCGCGTGGAAGGGGATATTTTTATCTTTATTGTAGTTGATCACTTACTTAAGAATGGATATTTTTGTTTTATGTGGGCCATAGTTGTGATATGTGCAATATTTAGTCTTTGGGTTCAATTGTAACGCCAAATTGACATGAAATTTTGGGTAAATGTTTTGACATGATTTGTTAAAGTGTAACACCAAATTGACATGAAATTTTGGGTAAATGTTTTGACATGATTTGTTAAAGTGCCTTGTCCATGTTCGATGCTTACTGAGAGAATAAGGGGTTAGAGTTTTAATAATGTGTATATATATTTAGAAATAAAGAATACATATAACATAGGGATGTGTTTTTTTTTCTCACATTTGAGTGGAATTAACTGTCAAGAATATGTGTTTCTTCCTAAGAGGTCACATGTTCAAATTCAGAGGGGGATAGGGTATGTATACCTTTGTAGATTTTAGTAGCGTTGCACGGAAGGGATCTCTGGGTCTTATACACCTGTTATCTCACAAGTTGTATGTTGGGAATAGTCCAAATCAAACAACAAAATGGCGAAAAAATAAGAGAGCACCTACCCAATGTCACCTTAGGCAGGTGTTCTCGTCACTTTAGAGGTGAGGTAGTCACCTCAAGGGGGGAATCTCGGTGACCCTAGGGGTGATTGAGACAGAAAATGTAATGTACAAATGAATGCCCCTAAATGTCAAGTTTCTAGATGGAAAATCGAACTTGGTAATAAGCCTTGAGGGTTGTTTGAGGTTTCCAAAGATTTGAGTGACCTGCAAAGAGATAATGCCTACCTGTGACACAATTGGAATAGAATGTTTAGCTTGTTGTCCCTAAAAGTAGTTGTTAGTAAAATTATATATCACCAATGAAATGGCACAATAAGTTGTTTAAAAAGTCCTAGAAATCAAGTGAAAGATGCAAGAGATAAACTTGTTAAACACTATTGAAACTCAAGATTTAAAGACCAAAATACTAGCATAAAATGTAAGGTTGTTGTAAACACTTTCTATATCAATATAAAACATCCTTATGGATTTAAAAAATAGGTTATTACAACAATAATATCACTGACTAAAACTTCCCTAAAGTCTACAAAAAAGTGTACTGGGCCTAGCAGTTTATGTGTGTAAACTTTGAGCAAATTCCAATTGTTGATTTAAGAGTTATTGAAGAAGTTAGATTAGGGTTTCTGCAACCCTAATCATTGAATATTAATGTGTGTAACAACAATAACATCTACCCCTTTAAAGGGGACGCAATAGTGGCTAATAGGTTCTCTAGGAACAAGAAACAAAACCAAAATTGCAAAAACTTGAAATGAACGAAAATCACATTTCCTAATGCAACTATTTTATTTCTCTAATGTAAAATATTTATATTAGTGGCTTTAAAATTGGGGAAATGGGGTCTTTAAAGAACAAGTTAGATCAACAACAAGGTGTAAATCCTCTTACTCTGTAGGGTATGCCAACCAACTTAGGGTAAATCTAGGAGGGTATACACACTCGTATTCCTCCTAGCAACCCTTGCAAAAAAAAGAAAGACTTAAAACCTTAACAAGAGATGAAGCAATGATGGAGTGTGTATCTTGTATATCAAATTCAATTGTGGGAATTTGATTCATTTAATTGTCAACTCAGGTTTGTAATCTTATGAAATATGAAACATTGTATGTGCAGAAACTTAGTTTCCATTTTTTGTTATTATGAATGTAATGAAGGTTAATTCCTAACTTATTTTAAATCTTTTGTGAACAAGAAATCAGAGTGATATTATGTAAGAAAACAAAGTGAAAAATTTAAAACAGAGCGTGAATGAAAACAACTTCAAAATCCAACAGTCACTTAATCCTTAGTTCTTATCTTCATGAATGTGATCAACATGATTTCATGAACTACAAAAATTTCCCAAATCGTTATGTAAACCAATGAAAAGTTAAATTCACTTTGAAAATTTAAAAAGAGCTAAACTTAATAAATTAAAATCTAATGCTAGTGTTGTTCAATTACAACAGTACTCAAGAGTTCATTTAATTCTTTGATCATAAGCTTTATGGATCTTGTCAATTGACTCCACAAACTACATATATTGTTAATTAGCTCTATAAATGGAATTAGAAATGAAATTTATAAACAAGATTCAATTGCAGAAAATAAAAGGACAACTATCAATAGAATCTTGGAATTTGAAAATAGAGTAATAGAGAAATAAAGTAATAAAGTTAGTCACCGGGGGCCTCATGCTTACTTGTATGTTACTAGTAGAGTCTTATGCAGATACAAACTATGATTTTACTCAAACATATAATTGGTGCATTGAAAACCAACAACACTTGTATTAGATCAAAATCAAGAGTAAAATATCTTATAATTTCCATGATGCCCTTTATAGTGTTCTAAGTTTGAATTTATACAAAATGAATCAAGATCAATTCATATATGATTTCCTATGAACGTGATCAATTAACTTGCAACTTTATATGTGTTTAATATTTATAATGATATGGAAAATATCAAATATTGACAAATGTCATGGAGAAATTCATGATAGGATGCATGCATTTCTTCATGTTATTTCTTTCCTCAGATTTATATATTGATGGAGTTTTGAGTTGCACACTTGTGCCACATAGTTTCTACATACGCAGGTTGACCACAATTTTTACTTTTTCTTCCTGACATGTTGGAGGGTTCTTGTGCTGATTTGACAAATCGGTAAGTTGGAGTTGTAGATTTGGCACCTGTTATAGCTTTGGATTCATTCTGGAAGAATCTTGAACCTTGAGTTTGAACAAATATGCTACAGAAAGTTGTTAGTGCTTACATGAATTGAGTAGCTACAGAATCAGAAGATTATGTAGCTTACATTAAAATAACAATGAATTAAACTATATTGCATCAAAATAGCCAACATAACTTAAATATTTATACTTTTACCTTTGATGCTATCAGGTATCAAGAATGGGATAAAATAAGGTTTTATTATGGAGAAAAGGAAGATTTTGGTATATGAAAAATGGCTAACAGTTATGCAAAAATGATGATAAAAGAGGGAGTTTTTGAAGCCCAACATATCTAACTTACTCTTCCTTAGGGTTTTCACCAACAATAACCAAAATAAGCAAGAAATAATTGGCATATGCATATGTTTCCTTACCTAATACAAGAAAATGAGATATCAAACCCTAGTTTACCATGCAAAATTCATCTAAGAGCCAAGAGAGAAAGTCTTTAGGGGGTGCACATCACTCCTCCTCATCCATTCACTAGGAGACATTCACCAAAATAAATTTCACAAGACAAAAATACCATAATCACTGAGAGTAGCGAAAATTTCATCCAAATACTTCTCACAATGGGAGAGTTATGTTATGAAAAGAGATTCACATGATCTCCATTTATACAAAAATTCTAACACATAGTTTGTCCACATTCGAAAGGGTAAAACATAAGATAAGGGGTCAACAAACCTTATCTTACCCCTTTAACCAAATAATTCATTTAAAATTCACTTTAACACATTAGAAACCCTAAAAATAAGATGATGTCACCCCTTCAAGGAATGTTTTGGCACTTTGAGAAAGTCATCGGAGACGAGAATGGAGGTCGTTGGGGCTCCTTAAGCTTCCTCATCAAGTTCTAGGGTCAATCCATGCCTCCACTGGTCAAAACATGCCAAGTGTTAATGTGAAATCACTCCATCACCATCGAACCCCTTCAATCATGACGTCAACCCTCAAAATATGATGTTTTGCCTCTCCTACACTACTACATATGGGTGGATTATTCCATGAAAATTTTCCATGTTTCCATTATTTTCATTTTTTATTAAATAGGGTGGGATTTTCGTCGATATTTCCACGAAAGTTCGTCGATATAGCCACGAATAGGTTTTTTAACTTGGTCAGGATTTTCGTCACAATTGACACGAAAGTTCGTTGCTATTGCCACGATAATTTATCCTATCTCAAAAAGCATCTGCTAATGGCTAGTTGACTAGTTGATCTATATATACCTGACTTTAAGAGATTTTGCGACACAATTTCTATAGTTGCGACACTATTCGTGGCTTTTGTTTGGGCTGTTTATTTTTTCCATCACCCACCGATTGAAAAAATCCAATTCTCAATCTACATAGCTCAGATTTTGAACTTGCAAGGTTAATATGTTTTTTTATTGATGTACTCATTTAACTTGTAAATTTTTGTTCAAATGTCGAAATTTCATGTAGCTTGTTTTTTCCTTGATAATATATTATATGTGTAGTACCATATTTCGTGTCTTTGGTTTTTGTATCTAGTTAGTATATTCTATGGAAATTCATATGAAATGTCAAGAAAAATATTTTCCGAAGAAGTATTGTAAGTTGTCTACAAAACAACTTAGAGGCTAGTGTATGGTGTCGAGTGATTCAAGTTTGATAAATTTTGACTACTTTCGTTAAATGGTGTGTAATTATTTTCCATGGTGATTCAGTACACACTACTCTAAAGTACAAATTGAAGCATATCGATCTTAACAGTACTTAATCGATAATAATAAAAAAAAGCATGTCAAAATGTCTTAGAAGAAATAATTGTGAGGATTGTACGTCACTGCAAATAAACATATCATAATCGAAAGGAGTAGCTAAAATATCATGAAGGAGTAGCTAAAATATAAAAATTTGAAAACTTACTATTTGGTATGGTGTAGGTAAGACAATTACTTGCCAGGACAAAGATTTGTCACTATGAACGAAAATGACGGGAAGCTTGCTCTGTTAAGAGCGGCACTAGAGGCGAGGGGAGATGGAAAATGTTATTTCCCTTGCTATGATTGCAAAGGCTTGCAAAGAAAAACACTTTTAATAACAACAACTAAAAGACATTGTAGGGAGAAGGGGCATTCTGAAGGGGGTTATGAATATCATCCCTTGGTAAGAGGATTCAATATTTAATGTATTCTCTGTAATAATCATCATGTCATGAATTTTAGTAATATTTCTTATCGGGATTTTTATATTTTCTATACACACTAAATTTTCTACGTTGTTTTTAAATATATAGACGATGCCCCCAAAATGTTGACCTCGAAAGAGTTATTTGCCAAGTACTAGAAAAAATACTCCTTTACACGGTGATGAACTTCGAGATTAGAATATTGAAGTTGTTGATCAACTTATTAATGATGATATGGATGGAGATAACATTAGTGATTCAAATCAGGAATATGAGATACATAGATTGATCCAAGACACATTTTCTCCAATGGATGAGGACAACCAAAATGATAATCATGATGTTGATCCTCTACTTGAGAAGTCACGTCAACCTCTTTATGAAGGAACAACAACAAATATTTTATCTGTTATATTTTTTTTGGTGAACCTGAAGGTTTTGAATGGTTTATCAAACACATGCCTCACATAGATACTAAGTTATTTAATTTGTTAATTATTTATGCATGCATGTTCACAAATACTTAAAAGGTTCAATTTTTTTCTATATTTCTATTCTTTTCTAATTCGTAAATTAGTATATTGGATGCGATATTGATCATTAATATTGTTTACATTGACTTATTGTTTAGAATTTTGTAGTTTGTTAGGTGAATTTCTATTACCGACGTCAAATATTTTGCCACACACATATTGAGAAATATCTGTGATTATGAAAGAAATTGGAATGGACTATCAGGCTATTGATGCATGTCCTAATGATCATATCATATATTATGGAAAATATGCATTACAAAATGAATGCCCAAAATGTCAAATAAGTATATATCGAACTGATAAAGCATCAAAGAAGGTGCCTCGCAAAGTTCTTCGTTATATTATGATAATTCCACGTTTCTAGCAGTTGTTCATGTGCCAAAGTATAGCACAGTTTATGGATTTCCATGCAAAGAAAAGAAGTCGAGATGATGTTCTTCGAATTCCTACAGATGTTTCTACATTGAAGTACATCGAATAAAAGTGGCCAATTTTTAAAGAAGAACCTCATAATGTTAGACTTTCGTTGGCAGCTAATGGTGTCAATCCATTTGGAGAGCTTCGTTCTATGTACTCAGTGTGGCCTGTTTTTGTTATAAACAATAACCTTCCTCCTTGGATGTCGATCAAAAGAGAGAACACAATGTTGACAATGATTGTTCTAGGTATTTAATTATCGTTTACTTGCTTTAAAGTGTAAGGTCTCTGTCCCCACAGAGCCTTATAAAACGCAAGCTAAAATAATAAATAAAAACAAATTATGTATATCCTGTACAATTTAATCATAACTTATAATCATTTATTATTCAACATAAATTAGATTTATTAACAGCATGTAAATAATATTACGTGACAACCACATAACACCACATATTCATGAAAATACATAAATAAACATACCTCTGTCTGATGCTAAATCCCCGATCTTTGGTTGTCCTCTCTGCTGCTCTGCCCAAACTGAATCGTTCCTCCCTGCTAGCTAGGAACAGAGCCTATCTGGCTCCCTAGCTCCAGGATTCAGTGAGGATTCCTGGCCCACGAGCCCAAAACTCCCATCAACCTAGTGCACCCCTATAACAGTCCACCCAAACTCTCAAGACCAAACCAGAAAATACCCCACAGAAAATATAGTCCTTTCCTCTCAATATTGCTTCCTCCAAAATTTCATAATCATCTCCTTAAGGCCTCTGCCCCCTCATATCCCCCCATTCACTGCCTCCTCCTTCATTTAATGCCACCCACCTTATCCCTCCATTTACTACCTTATCCCTCCATTCAATATCCTATCCCCTGTCATACGTAAAGTTTTATAATAAATAAATTAAAGTTATTAATCCTTTAATTCTTTACCCAAACCTTAAATGTGTTAATTAATCAATTAATTAATTAGTCAACATATATTAAACAGTTAATAAGTAATTAATTAATTAATTAATATTATTAATAAATAATCGTTATTTAACTAATACACACTAGGACAGTTAATTGTTTAATTGACTATACTTGATAAACCCTATGCAACTATTTAACTAGGGTTGTTACATACACCCACCCTTCAGGAAACTTCATCTCGAAGTTAAGGTATTTTATGATACAAGGGAAAAGAAACATGGTTCACACATTCATAACAAATAACCGTCATTATTAGTATGTAAGCCAAGAAACTCATTCGTACTAGTGTACATGCGCAAGAATTGCATGTGTAGCTAGTACATACAAGTCTCGTTCATGTACTAATATCAATAACTCTCATCTCTATAGTAATTTCTTCATGCATCCAATCCATTCAACAAGACTATTCATTTTATAAAAGACAATAAACCAATCAAATGTTTGCGAAATCCTTTAATTACTATTATCTAGATCAACAATGTTATTTAGACAATTGTAGTTTAGTTACATAATTATGAATATTCATATATATACACCTTTTATTTTCAAAAGGAAAAACAATAAATTCCACCATAAGACAAATCTTCATACACTCTCAACTATTTCTACTCATCCTTCCTCCCTAACTTACTTCCATATTCCATTCTTATCCTTCCTATGCTGGACTATCTTGGAGCGTCAACTATATTGACCTAACTCCAAATAGAACACTTAAGCGGAAGTTTCACTACCTTGACCAAGCTTCCCCAGCAGGCAACTAACCGTCATTATCACACATCTAGGGGAGTGTGAGCTAACATCGTCCTTCCATGACTTCAGGTTTCAGAGGATACATAGTGGGAAATGCCTCCACCCCTCCTAATCATAACTAGGCTCCACACCCTACAATGGAATTTATAGTGGCACTGTGTTGCTGGGATTTTTGTCACCGTCTATTCAGTTTTGGGAAATCTCACCCCCTGAAATCCTGCACTAGTCCACATATCATAGCAATGCATCCAAACCAATATAATTTCACATACAAAGATTCATACCATATTATTTCTCGGCCAGTGGTCATGACATCCACTTTCATCATCATTATCCCTTGGTTATTTCATAGCCCATAACCTGCAGATTAGTCTGTAATACAAACTCATACATTTCTATGTATTATCATCATGTAATTGCATAAAACCATAATTTCAATTCGGTATCCGCGTACCAACAACTTAACATCAAAGTTTTCAATTTAGAAATAAATCTCATAATATCCCATAATTCAATTTCGACACCCATTCATAAAATTATCATTTACAAAATAGATTGCATCATATCCAACATCATTCTAATAGCATTTAAATCTTCATAGGATTATCATTCACACAATATGTCGCATCATATCCATCATTATCCTTAACAATTAGACATTTAGATAATTTACATTCACATAGTAGATCGCATCATATCCATCATCATCAATAATATTTAAACATTCATAAAATTTACATTCTCACAATATATCGCATTATATCCATCATTATCCAAATATATTTAAAGATTCATAAAATTTATACATCTAAAAGTTCAAGTGTATCATTTAATAGTTTCACTTGTGAATAGAAAATAAAAGTGTGTAGGCCTCAGGTAATCCTGGTTGTCTAAGTCAAAAGGTGGTGTTACATACACCCCACCTTCGAGAAACATATTCTCGAGGTGGTCAAAAAAGTGAGGGATAGTCTCGTCATAGTGTCTCGACGTCTTTCCAAGTAGCAGATCCTAGACTATACTTGTCCCATTGGACCTTAACTTGGTCTACCAGACGGTTCCTGAGCTATCGGACTCTACGGTCCAATATGCATAACGGTTCTACCGTGAGATTTCTCACATCTGATACCTGCAATTCCTTCCAATTTAGTTTATGTGATTCATCAACAACATAATGACGTAAAACAGATACATGAAAAACATTATGAGTTTTATGCAAGTGGGGTGGCAGTACGAGACGATAGGCAACGGGTCCAATTTTCTCTTGGATTCTGAACAGTCCTATAAATTGAGGTGACAACTTTGTCCCCTTCCCAAACCATATGGTACTCTTGTTAGGCCTAATATGAATGAAAACCTAGTCTCCCACTTCATAAATTCGGTCAGTCCTATGTGCATCTGCATAACTTTTCTGCCTATCCTGTGCTTCCTTTAGTCTCTGCCTAATATGAATCACCTATTCCTCCATATATTGAATCAATTCTGGCCCAACTGTTACTCGGTCTTCTAATCTATCCCAACTCAACGACGTTCTGCATGGCCTTCCATACAGAGCTTTGTAGGGTGGCATTCTGATGGAGCTGTGAAAACTATTATTGTAGGCAAACTCTACCAAAGGTAGGTACTTCTCCCAATGGGTTTGATTATCCATGACATACATCCTAAGCATGTCTTCCATGACTTGATTTACTCTCTTAGTTTTCCCATCTGTTTCAGGATGATAAGTTGTGCTTAAGTTCAACTAAGTCCCCAACGCTGACTGCAAACTTTTCCAAAACCTATAAGTGAATCTGGAGTCCCTATCTGAAATGATCTTCTTAGGTATCATGTGCAAACGGATAATCTCACTTACAAACACACATGCCACATCAGTGACATCGCAAGTGTCTCTAACTGAAATAAAATGAGCACTCTTGGTTAACTTATCAACTATCACAAGAATGGCATTGTGTCTATGAGATGTGAGCGACAACCCCACAAAAAAATCCATAGAGATGACTTCCCACTTGGACATAGGAACATCATGTGGTTGTAGGAGGCCTGTTGGGTAATGGTGGTCGACTTTCACTTATTGACACTCTAGGCATTTGGTGATGAAATGGAATACATCGCGCTTCATGCCTACCCAGAAGAAAAACTTCCTCATGTCTACGTACATATTCACACCTGGATACGCACATTAAAGTGCTCTATGGGATTCCTTCAGTATGATGCTTCGAATATCCCCATTTTCAGGGATGTACATCCTTCCTCGATATCTTAACAGTCTGTCTTCTTCCAGACTATATCCTTCATACTTTGGATCTAATTACCTCCCACTCTGGAAGTTTGAAGTAACCTCTAAATACCAACTATCTCCTTGGAGTTTCACCAACACACATTCCCTCAGATTGACTTTTAAGGGTACCAGGGAGAAGACACGTGGTCTCTTGCTCAAGGCATCTGCGACCACATTTTCCTTTCCTTTCATGTATGAAATACCAAAATCTTACTCACTCATAAACTCACTCCATCGCCTTTGCTTGACATTCAGATCCCTTTGAGTGAAGAGATGTTTTAAACTTTGATGGTCCATTTTGAGCTCAAAGTTTCGCCCCACAAGATAGTGCCTCGAAATTTTCAGAGATAGCATTACAGCTGCCAACTCTAAATCATGAGTTACGTATAACTCTTCATGTTTCTTCAACTTCCTAGACGCATAAGCTATCACTCCTCCATCCTGCATTAACACAGCCCCCAACCCTTGCTTTGAGGCATCCATGCAGACTGTGAAGTCCTTTTCCATATCCGACACTCGTAGAATTGGTGCACTAGTTAGTAACCTCTTAAGCTTGATGAATGCACTATCACATTCTTCTATCCATTCATACCTGACCCCCTTGAGCAGCAAAGTGGTGATGGGTTTTGCTATTTTTTAGAATCCTTCCAAAAATATTCGATAATAACCTGCTAGCCCCATGAATCTTCTCACCTCATGGGCATTTTTTGGCACTGGACACTCCATAATGGACTTTACCTTTTCTGGTTCCACAGAGATTCCTTCACCAGAAATAATATGACCTAAATAGTGGATCTCTCTCTAGAAGAAGGAACACTTCGACAACTTCCCATACAATTTGTTCTCTCTAAGGCAGAACAACACCACTCGCAAGTGTTCCTCAAGTTCTCTTTCATTTTTGGAATAGATGAGGATGTCATCCAGAAAGACTTATACAAAATGGTCTAAGTACTTCCGGAGTACGTCGTTCATGAGGCTCAAGAATATTGTTGGTGCATTGGTCAATCCGAAAGGTACTATGACGAACTTGTAATGTCCAAACTGAGTTCGAAAAGTAGTTTTAGGAATATCACCTTCCTTAATCCTTAACTAGTGATACCCTGATCGTAAATCAATCTTTGAGAATATTGTTGCTCCTTTCATATGATCAAAGAGGTCATCTATTCGCGACATTGGGTACCTATTTTTCACTGTAGCATGGTTCAAGTCCCTATAATCTATACACAGTCGTAAGGAACCATCCTTCTTCTTTACAAAAACTACTGGTGCACTCCAAGGTGAGACACTGGGCCTTATTAGCCCAAAGTCCAGTAACTCTTTCAATTGCATTTGCAACTCACAAATTTCCAGCACTGTCATCTGGTACGGAGTATTGGAAATTGGTTCTGCACCAAGTTTTAGCTCAATAGTAAAATCAAGCTCCCTCTCAAGATATAACCCTGGTAACACATTTGGAAAAACATCCTTAAATTATGACAATACCGGTTACTAATCCAAGGAGGGTCCTTTCCTTTCATTCACTACTTCAACGACATAAAGTCGACACCCTTGCCTCATGCATCGTTTAACTTTCATAGTTGAGATAAAGCGTAGAGACACCCGTTTCTGTAAATCGTGGATCTCTATTGGTCTTCTTTCATCATTGACACAAAGCACTCTTTTTGCGAAAAAAATTACCAAAGCTCGATGACCTTCTAACCAATCTATTCCAATGATTAGGTCATACGCCCCAAGAGCAGTGATGTATACCTTCAACCTGGTAGTACACACTCCCAGGTCTACTATACAATTATCGATGCTAGGTCCTACCGCTTGTTTTTCCCCCAAAGCCATCTCAACTTGTTTAAATTCATCATGCTTGTAGGCTGTCAACCCACTCTTTTCTAATGCAGATGGTGAAACAAAAATATCTATAGCACCAGAATAAAATAAAATCTTTACATTGATATGATTTAGCGTACCTGATGACTCCACCACCGTGGATTGATGTTCTACCTGGAGATTATTAACTGCTGCATAAATTTGGTGGTTGCTATTGGCTCTTCCCATCGGGGCCTTTCCTTCTCTATGCACGAATCTTGATTGTAACTCTGGGTAGTCACGCTGGTAATGGGGTCCTCCGCACCCCCAACAGGTAACACAGGATTGAACCTGCGCACTGTTATGGGACTATCTTTCAAATGAGTTCATTCCCCTGGAACCCCTGCCCCTACTAGCTTCTCCCTGAGATGGTCGTGGACCTGCCTATGTCATTGGTGATGAATGAGATGTTGCACTTGTTTCCATTGAAATCCCTACAGCTATTGTCCTTGGTGCGACTCTATTACCATATGGAGATGGCCTTGAGCCTCCTCCCCTGGAAAATTTCCTAGGGGCCTTCCCCACAATTCTAGGATGATGTGGAAAGGTCGGTCTCATACCTCCGGTTAATTTCATGTGTTCCTCCACATAACGCGCATTTTCCACAGCTTCCGCTACGTAAGACGGTTTCCACATCCGCGCCATAACCCTTATCTTAGGGTTCAACCCATAGACAAAGCGTGTAAGGTAGCTAGAGAGGTAGTGGAGGGGCCCAGAGGGCCCATAGTGATGATAGTGGAGACCATTCAATGTAAGGTGGACTAGGTCCACTATATTATTAAATAAGGCCCACTA
>JZKD02S1752980.1:199985-217448 GCA_000966675.3 Picea glauca | reverse complement strand
TGGATAGTTGTCATTTCTGGGATGACAACCACTTCCATATTTTATTTGATGACTCTACTCCACCTTCTGTAGAGAACATCAATGTCCCACATCAGGAGCTAGTTACCAGCGTTTATTCTGCATAATTCACAATGGTATTGTTTCTTCCATATTCATATTTGATCCTCTCCCACTATGTGGATGGATATTCTTATTTGGATCCACATGATAGGTGTCAGTATTGGGAGCATCGTTTTCAGTTGGTTATTGGGTGTCGATATCTTCTGTGTGGAGTTCACATGAGAACTTGGACATGTGACCCTAGTTTACAATGGCGGTTGGACTACTTCAACATGATGACTTTCCTTTCTACATGGGACTTTGGTTCTTCAGTCTTCTTCAACATTATGGTCCACACTTATCCATGGGACCCTGGTATATGGTTGTACATCAAGCATTGAGGACAACACTTTCATAAGGGGGATGGAATTTAAGGTAGCTAGAGAGGTAATGGAGGGGCCCATAGGGCCCATAGTGATGATAGTGGACACCATTCAATGTAAGGTGGACTAGGTCCACTATATTATTAAATAAGGCTCACTATGGTAGTTAGATATAATAAATGGGTAATTAGATATAATAAATGTAAGAGGACTTCTTAGAAGGTTCTACTTCTAGAAGATTCGTCCTCTAGAATGTTCTTAGTTGATGGTAGCACTATATAAAGGGGTTCAAGCAATGTAATGAGACATGAAAAGAATTATTGTATTTGGAGCTGAAGCTCATTAGGAGGTTTCCCCCTCGAAGAGGCAAGTGAACAGGAGATGATCCCTTCCATAATAGGATCCATTGTACGGTGTTGTCGTACCTCAAGGGTTTGGAAATAATAAAGTGTGGTTTCTTCTATCTTTCTTGTGGATCTATTGTGTATTCAGTATTTTTGTTGATTATATTTGTAGATCTATTCAGGTTCTTAACAAGAGGTAGCTAGAGAGGTAGTGGAGGGGCCTAGAGGGCCCATAGTGATGATAGTGGAGACCATTCAATGTAAGGTGGACTAGGTCCACTATATTATTAAATAAGGCCCACTATGGTAGTTAGATATAGTAAATGAATAATTAGATATAATAAATGTAAGAGGACTTCTTAGAAGGTTCTACTTCTAGAAGATTCCTCCTCTAGAATTTTCTTAGTTGATGGTAGCACTATATAAAAGGGTTCAAGCAATGTAATGAGACATTAAGAGAATTATTGTACTTGGAGCTGAAACTCATTAGGAGGTTTCCCCCTCGAAAAGGCAAGTGAACAGGAGAGGATCCCTTCCATAATAGGATCCATTGTATGGTGTTTCCCTACCTCAAGGGTTTGGTAATAATAAAGTGTGGTTTCTTCTATCTTGCTTGTGGATCTATTGTGTATTCAGTATTTGTGTTGATTATATTTGTAGATCTATTCAGGTTCTTAACAAAACGTTTTGCCTGTCATTGGTCATTATCCACATATGAAACATATTTGACTAATTCTATAAACCTAATCTCATATTCTTCTATGGTTTTGTCTCCCTTTACTAGAGCATGAAACGTTGTTATAACCCTAAATTTCACCACACATGCTTACCTGGCATCAGGCCAACTCATATCCCTTCTTTGCCAAAACTCTGCTGAACAACTCTTTGAAAATCCTCTTGTGTAAAGACCCACGCACCCTAACCCATTACTGGACGCGTGTACACACTGGCTGACTCACAACAACCCGCGTGTACCTACCAAAACACAAAAAAATGAAAGTTGTCAACGGAACAAAAAACTATGGGTCAGTTAACTAAAAATCCCGGCTATACATGGACGAGGCTTCGTCCAAAACCGTAGCTCCTTATAGCCTATAAAAGAAGGGGTAGGGGTACCATTTGGAGGAGGAAAAAATATAGTCAAGAAACTCTGCCCATTTACATAATACATTGTCCCAACTCTTTAGTTTTTCCTCATGCCAAAGGAGATTTAACACAAACCAGTTGAAGGACAGAAGAAGAGGAGCCCAAGATCAGGTTCAAGGAGCGGTGGCCGGTCTCAGCTTTTGTAATTTGATTCACTTTCAGTAATAAAAAGAATGCTTTTCCCATCCCAATTCATGAATTGTCTATGATTTGATTAATTTATGCTTGATTTCTAACCCTTGAGTATAGAAGTAGCATGCATGCATAGTTGTTGTTTATCTTGAGTGCAGGTCATCTGTGGAAGGAGTAGCACAAGCAAGTAATCAAAGTGCAACGAAGGATCTACATCAAACGTTGGTAATAAGGTAGGTGGTCCTTTTCCATGTATCTACTGAGAAAAAGGGATTTAAATCTTGGGATGTAGGTAAAAAAAAGTAGTTTCTATTCGGTCAAATCTACATGCAAGTCTGACCCTAGTTTGCTAGTCCGTAGGGTGTTTCTCGCAACAACAGAATTGGTGACTCCACTGGGGAGAATACTCTTTAGTGTTCCTGGATTTATTTAAGTTTTTGGGTAGTTTAAAGACTAGGTTTTCTTTCTTTTTCTTTGCCTGTCTTTTCTTTGCATTTCTATAAGGTCTGAACTAGCAGGGAGTCTGGTTTTCCATACTAGATTTCCCTGACTTCTGCTTGACTATGTTTTTTAGGACATACAGAGGTACACGCGGCCTGCATAAGGCCTGAACGCGTGTACCCGCACCCTATTCTCTTGCAGCCCACGTGTAAACGCTCGCTGTAGAGATAGCAGTAGCATGTAGGAGTCCAAAGAACCTTAGAGGCAGTTATCCTCTTCCCTGTCAGAATCACACATTCTTAGGGGGTTTTCTGGAATTTTGTCTCAATCTTGTTGGCTAATGGTCCTATCTCAGATTGCTTTTTGTTGTCTTATTATTTTTTCTTTCATTATTTGTTTTTGCTGTTAGAAAGAGTATCCAAGCCTTCAAGGGATCCTAGTTATCAATACCAAAGGCCTCTTCCTAGTCTGGACTGTCTGTTTTCATTTTTTCCTTAGAATTTAGACATACATGTGGCATGTACAAGGTCAGCCCGCGTGTACATGTTGTCTCTCTGCTCAGCACGCGTTTGCATGCGTTATGTTCGAGTGAAAGTTGTGTGCTTGTACAGGCTACTTTTTGTTCAGGGTGGGCCAGTCATCCCCTCCTTTGATAAGAAGTATTCCTCTCAGGTGTTTGAATCTATGTTTGAACAGTCAGCAACTTAGGATTCATCTTACCCTTAGCCTGCTTTTTCTCAGTTAATAGTTGACAAAAAAATATAAAAAAAAATAAATTATGGTTTTTAGACAAGCGTGAGAGTCATTGTTTTTCAATTGCCATTGTGTGATTCTTTACTCTGATTCTTTGCGATCTACGCTTTAAGCCAGAATTTTTTTTCTTGGTTTTTTGCTTGTCGGTATTTTCCCTTTCTTGCTTTACTAGCGTTTAAATAAATTAAAAAAATCTCTTTTCATTTTCTTCTTTGGTTAAAGAATGTTTTTCTACATCATTAGCTAGGGAAAAGTCATTTATTTCGTAATTTTTTTGAAGTTCACTTAGATCATAAGTAGTTCGTAGTCGAGCGAAATTCTTTTGAGTTTGTTGTCCAAAATCTTAGAAAAATTAAAAATCTTTCTTTAAGAAAAGTTGTTGAAATTTTGCATTTCGTAAAAGTTTTTTGTTTCCATCTTTTTCATTTATTCTTTCTTTTGTATTTTACACATCATCGGTTTCACCCTCATACCCCTTGACGTAAGACAAATCCTTAAAAGAAATGCTAATTTTAAAATATACTAGACTTTTATGTTTGTAGGGTTCACAAACTAGTTCAGGATTAGGGCCTTGGATTAGGTTGGAGAGGAAACTCTTCAAGGCCATTCAAAACCAAACATTAGAGTCTGAGATAGGGAGTGTCTAAGTCTAGTTTCGTGAAATTTATTCGGGACCCCCCTCTAACACAGGGGATAAACACGAGGTTGCATGCAGAAAGGTAGTGGAGAAAACCCCTCCAAATCCGGACTAATCGTAGTGGAGAACACATATAGAGGGCTTGTTTTGGGATTCCGTCGTTTGTATTTGCCCCAGGGGTTCGTGAGTCTCAAATCCATTCGAGGTCCTCAGTTTTCTTCCCGACCATTTTCTTTCGATACCCTTGACAGGTTTTGGGCTTGATACCCTGCTCATTGTGGTCTACCCGACTTTCGATTGTACCCGCCTGGTGACTGTTCGCGTGCTGGCAACCTAGTTGCCAATATTTTTAGGGACATACACAGGTGACTGTGGGGGTATACCGCAGTACCTAAGACAGATATCGGGCCATGCTTTGTAGAGTATACTCGGAGGGTGCTTCCATTTTCGGGTTGCACTTGCACCCATAAGTTGCTCTAGTGTTGGTTGTTGTAACTGTTCTTCCAAATAGTTTAGTGATTTCTTGTATTATCTCTTAGGGGATTATTTTTAGTGTGTGTTACTTTTGAATGTTTAGAATACGTTAGTGTGTCTTGGATATTCTCACATAGTGGAGGATCTTGAGCTCCGTCGGTCACGAAGGCTTCTTGGCCTGCCGCCGGTTACACTGGAGCCACCCCCGCCACCATTAAGGTGGAAGATAGACCAATAAGGGTCTTTTGAAGCGATCGGGTTACAAACCTTTGTTCCCGAACAACTCCCGGAGGAATCAACCGTTTTGAACCTTGAAGCAGCTTCTCTTGGCTTGGTTGAAACCCCAACCACTGATATCTTGGAACCGTTTATTGTACCAATCCAATTTCACGAATGCCAGACAGTGCCTCATACAGCAATGGAAACAAATGTTGTTACTCCTTCTGAGAATTCATCAATTCCCATCACAGTTTCCACCACAGGAGAGTCATCTCCTAACTTACCGTCATCGGTCTGATCCACCATGGTCTCGGCCGCAACTACGTCACACAGTGGACCGAACCCATCTATGGAGGTGGCCACAACCCCCTTCGAACCTAGTGCGTCAGGCCCTCCATTTTCATATGATATGCCTAGTTCGAGAACAAGTCCTATACTAACCTCCTCCACTTTACAGAATTTGGGTCTTGGGGCAAGGAGCTCTAGTGATCCTCTGCAAGGTCGCCTTCGGGGCACTCTGTCCCTTTTAATGCTTTTCCTTATGTGAGAGGTCATATCCCTCCTTCATCCCATTCACTTGGTGGTCCACATCAGCAATCCACCGGGAAGCCTAAATACACTAGTTTATTTGGAGAAGGGAGTCAGGGACCCCCTTCGCACAGTATGCTGATAGGTTCAACATCGTTTTCTTGGAACAGAACGTTTGGTAACAACACTTTCTCATCATCTGCTTTCCCGTCTGGGGGAAACCTCGTTTTTTGACAATCTACTCATGCGCAAGGTACTATTCCTGCACAGGGGGCACACATAGCAGGACCTTGGAATTCAGGACAAGGATCCGTTCCCTCCTCCGGAATGTCGTTCTGGGGTAATTCTTTCAGCATTCAATGGAACCCGGGACATACTACTATGTCTCTCCCTGCAAGAATGACATGGGGTAATCCTTCCCAAAGTCCTCTGAATACAATGCATGCCCAACACTCTATGTCCTTTATGGGAAATCAGTCGATGATGTCTCCACAGATGAAAAATCCTTACGCTGGTCAGGGCCATGGTTTCTACTAGAATTCAGGCCAGCAACCAAAATTTTCCTAGCAACCTGGGGCCAGTCAAACTCCAGGACCCTTTTTCCCAGGTTATCAGCAGCAACCCAAACTACCATTCCTGGCAACTTTACACTTTCCAGATTTGACAAGGTTGTTAAATGATCCTATTTTCCATGATCCACATTGGCCTCCTATGCCGACGAAGTTGCCTTCAGACATTCCAAAGTTCGAGGCCAAGCCTAATGAAGATCCAGGTGATCATGTGACTACCTTTCATCTTTGGTGGTCATCTAACTCATTGAAAGATGACTCCATACAGTTGTGTTTGTTTCAACGTACTCTTATTGGGAGTGCCGCAAAATGGTACATCGAGCTCGATCGCTCAAGATACTCTTTTTTTGGCGACCTGGCAATGGCCTTCCTTAACCATTTCTAGTTACCTGTGAGATATGACGCTGGCACAGAGCTGCTCGCCAATTTCGAACAGACAACAACGGACCATATCTTTGATCATATCCGAGAGTGGAGACGCCGGAAGAGTCTAATCAAAGTACTAGTCCCACCAGCATTCCTGCTTGAGTGGTTCCTTAAGTCTTTGGTCCCACAGTTATCCAAATACGTCGCAACATCCATATTTTTCTCCGAAGAAGATGCCATCATGAGGGCTCAACAGTTTGATCTCATCTATTCTCAGTCTGGTTTATTATACAACATCTTTCCAGATGCGCCACGTTCGATACTAAATAAAACTAGATAGAGAGTTGGACCACATGTCGATGGTATTGTTGGTTCAGCACAAACCAACCCCATTGAGCAATTGACAAAACAGTTGCAACAGTTATCCATACAACACACATCGGCCAGCCAAACTACTACTTTGGCAGCTCCCCCTACCCAAACGTCGTAAGTACACACCGTGCAGTCGACTAACCCAAAGGCCACCCAACAGCCTGAAGGAAAGAAAAAACAATGAAAGAAGGGTAAGGGGGATAAAAAACCCACTGATAATGTTGGCGGGGACAACACATAAAAACAGAAGGGGAGGTATCCATGCAAATTTTGCGCGGAAGACCACCCAACACATCTTTTTCCTCGACTTGCAGAGGCCCAAAAGTTTGTCACACAACAAAAGCAACCAGTGTTGACTAATCCCTTTCAACATGGGCAAAATCTTACTCAAGCCTCTACAAGCACAGAAGGGGGCAGCCAAGAAACCTTCCCTCCTGCAAAAAATCCCTTATCCGTGAATGTATATATGGTTAGGGGTGATTCTTTCATATCAACTAGAGCACACGACTATAGTAAACCAAGCACTTCTGAGAAGGGTAAAGAAGATGATCTCCCATCTCTTCCTCTACAGATTGAGAAGACGTTGGGAGAAACAATGACATGCATTCCAAAGGGTGCATTTAAAAAATATTCTCATAACCCAAACGCAAGGGCTGCCCAAAATTACTCTGTGGTGGAGGATTTATCACAAACCCCTTGCATGATGTCTGCTTTGGAGGTCCTCCAAAGATTCCCTACTCAGAGGAAAGCCTTGTTAACCGCTTTGGGCTCTACTCAGACTTGTAATATGGGCACCATCATGTTAGGTACAACTGACTTAAAACCTCATCTTCCTTACCACATAGCGTTTCATATAGTAGTGGCTCATCCCATGAAAACTTTGACATGGAATATCTTTCGCACGGTGGTCGACGAGGGCGCCTCGACATGCGTTATGTCGTTAGCATGCTGGAAGGCCATCGGCCAGCCCATTTTTTCTCCATCACCTACTCTCCTAACTTCTTTCGATGGTCGTTCATTTCGACCACATGGCATTGTTCCTTCTTTCCCTGTGCAGTTAGGAGGGAAAATTGTGTGTGTCGAAGTAGAGGTAGTCGATGCTCCCCTTGACTATAACCTCTTGTTAGGATGGAGTTGGACTTATGCTATGCAAGTTGTGGTTGCTATAGTTTTTCGAGTCTTGTTGTTTCCACACGAGGATCGGATAGTGACCATTGATCCACTGTCTTTCTCCAGACCTGACCCATCTTTCGGGGCATCCACGGTCCCAATGATTGAAAATATTCAACCAGGTGTCGTTAACGTAGGAGTGGGTTTGTGCCCATCCTTGATGGTCACCTCTGATTTCCCACCTCGTCACGATGATATCAAATTTGTATCTAATCACCATAAGGTTGATATTTTTTAATTTTCGTCGTTTCGCACGACTTACTTTGAGGATCCTTGGATTCTTCCTTCCCCATCAGCCACGATGGATGAGATAGGGCACTCAGGGATGTCCATGCCCTTGTCTGTCGCTGAGGTAGCGTACTCTTTAGTCCAACAATCTTTGGCTAACCCTGATCTGACTTCTGCACAAGAGCTAGATCCATTCCTAGAGCCTGTTTGGGCTCAGGGTTCTCTCGCTAATGTCGATTCGTTAGAGTTAGTCTTGCCTTCTGACAAAGCAGTAATCGAAGAAATGACTAGTCTAGACAAACCTTGGGAAGATCTTCATCATAGATCATATTTTCTCCTAGAGTTAAGCCGAATCAAAGCAGGAGAATTCATCGTTACCATGATGGGAGATCAGCCATGTCCTATTAATCTCTTAGCTACGAAGGAAATTTATGATAAGGGAAATATGGAGACTATCGTTGAAACTATACCCATCAACATATCCTAAAACCCTAGCGTCGTGGAGAATGTCTTCGTCGGAGCAGATTGCTCCCCCAAAGAGATTCAAATTTACACGGATCTTTTCAAAGAATTCCGTGACGTTTTTGCCTGGTCTTATGAGGAAATGCCAGGTATCAATCTGACAATAGTTGAACATGAAATCACAACGTATCTTGATGCCAAGCCTGTTTGACAAAAACTTTGTCCTGTCAATCCCAAGAAAGCAGCAGCCATCAAGATTGAGGTTGAGAAATTGCTAAAGGAAGGTTGTATTTATCCTATCCATTTGACTCAATGGGTGTCAAATCTTGTGTCGGTCAATAAAAAACAAGGCACGATTCGTGTATGTATCGATTTCCGTGATTTAAACAAGGCATGTCCTAAAGATAATTTTCCAACACCATTCATTGACCAAATCATTGATGAATGTGCCGGTTGTGAAGCCTTTTCTTTCATGGATGGTTTTTCAGGATATAATCAAATCCAAATCAAACCCGAAGACCAACATAAAACGACATTCATTTGTCCGTGGGGTACATTCGCATATCGTAAGATGCCTTTTGGCCTTAAAAATGTTGGAGCCACATTCCAACGGGCCATGTCTTTTGCTTTTCATGACCTCAAGCATATAGTCGAGGCCTATCTAGATGATTTAGCATCATGCTCTCGCAAATGAACGGATCATCCAACACACCTTAGAATAATCTTCGAATGTTGTCGCTACTTTAGGATTCGCTTGAATCCAAACAAGTGCAGCTTCTGTGTAACATCAGGACGTTTGTTAGGTTTCATCGTATCAACAACAGGTATCATGGTCGATCCTCTTAAGGTGGAGGCAATAATCCAGTTGCCCCCCCAATGCACAATCCTACAACTTCAGATTCTACAAGGCAAGGCGAACTTCTCATGACGCTTCATCGCCAACTATGCCTAAATCACCAAGGGCTTTCTGCGTTTACTAAAGAAAGACGTTCCTTTTTTGGGGGACGAAGATGCTCAATGCTCTTTCGACAAATTAAAACACGCCCTCACAACCGCACCTCTGCTACGGCCACCTAACTATAACAAAGATTTCTTATTATATCTGGCTACCGCAGAGTCAACCATTGGCATGGTTTTAGTTCAGGAAGACGATTCGTTCTCAGAATACGTGATCTATTACCTGATCTGAGGCCTTGTAGGACCGTAACTCAATTATTATCATATCGAAAAACTTGTGTTGGCAGTAGTTCATGCTGTTCAACGGTTCCGTCACTATGTTTTGTTTCGCAAGACCACCTTCATTGCTATCGTGAATCCATTCCAGTACATGTTGAAACGACGAGTTATAGGCAGAAAAATTAGTAGATGGATATTCATCCTCCAAGAATTTGACTTAGACTTAATTTCAACAAAGTCCAAGAAGTCATTGGTCTTCGCAGAGCATTTTTCGGAACTTCCGGTTGAATCAGGTGACGTTGTGCCTGAGGAATCGCCTATCTGGGGAGATATGTTTTTGATTGCATATTCAGACCCCTGGTATGGAGATATACTTATCTATCTCCAGACTTTGAAATGCCCCACCTCTGCTTCTTGTGACGAGCATCGGTGGATACGCCATCAGGCTAAGAATTATCTCATACTCAATGATACGTTGTATCAGATAGGTGTAGACTGCATCTTGCGTCAATGTGTCACTCATGAGGAGACCATCATCATGCTCAATGATGGCCATATTGGAGCTTGTGGCAGTCATTTATCTGGGTTGGCAATATCCCAAAAGATTCTACGAGCAGGTTACTTCTGGCCAACACTTATCAAAGATTGTATCGAATCGGTCAAGAAGTGCCATCCGTGCCAAATCTTCTCTCGGAAGATGAGGGCACATCCCGCTCCTATGTTTCTTGTCATCACAGTTATTCCCTTCACTAAGTGGGGTATTTATTACACTACATGCAACCCCCCGTCAGCAAGGAGGCACCGCTATATCATCATAGCTGTCGACTACTTCACTAAGTGGGTTGAAGCTATGTCAACATTTAAATATGATGGAGAGACTGCAGCTCTCTTCTTATTCAACCAAATCATAGCAAGGTTCGGCGTCCCGAGAGAGATTGTCACTGATCATGGCAGTCACTTTCAAAACTAAATGATGACCGAATTAACATCAAATCTTGGGTTACGGCAGGAGCATTCATCACCTTACTACCCCCAAGCCAATGGGCAGGTGGAAGCTGTAAACAAAACTCTTAAGACTATTCTACAACAAACTATCAACTCAGCCAAGTCAAATTGGCATTTGATGTTATACCTGACATTATGGGCTTACCGAACATCTGTTAAGACTGCAACCAATTTCTCACCTTTTCAACTCGTTTACAGGCTGGAGGCAGTCTTGCCCATCGTATGTCAAATCCCATCTCTAAAATTGGTAGTACAGTTATTTCCAGACACTTCTCTACTTGAAGAATGGTTAGTACACCTTGAGCAGCTCGATGAGCAGCGTCGTGATGCAGCCCTGGCCAACGAGGCTCACAAACATAAGGTCAAGTGTCAATATGATAGGTCTGTTTGTCCTCGGATTTTCTTTGAGGGCGACCTTGTCCTGGTTTATGACCAAGATAAGGACCCCTTGCGGGAAGGAAAGTTTAAACCCATGTGGTCCGGACCCTTCATCATAAAATAGGTATTAAAAAAGGGCGCTTATCGTTTGGTTGATTTTGAAGGGAATGCTTTGGCAGAGCCTAGAAATGGGCTCTACCTCAAGAAGTATTACTCATAGACAGGTCACTGTGGGTAACTTTATGTAACATATGTATAGTCTTTGTACTATTACTTTTTAAGTTTCTTTTAAGTATTATGGACGTGTCATTGATGTTATCTTTCATCAATATGGAATATGTCAAGTGATTCTGAGGTGTTCATTGGGTATGCAGACGGTGCTAGTTGGCACACGCAGAGGCTTGCCTCCGCATATTGGGTAATATTTTCACCTCAGGGCCAGTTCTTATCTTCTGGAGGTATATGCTTAGGTGACACCACAAATAATGTCGCCGAGTATAATGCAGTTATTGAGTTGCTTCGTGACGCCTTGTCATTGGGTATCTCTCATCTCCGAGTCTATCTCGACACTCAATTGGTTGTGTTGCAGCTAAACAGAGTATACCGAGTTCATGATCCAACTTTACACTGATGATTCCTTAGGGTACATCTCTTAGAACGAAATTTTGATTATATTACATATTTTTATGTTCCTAGGAGATTAAACCAAATTACAGATACTCTAGCTAATCAAATTTTAGATTGGCATCTTGCGCACATATGAAAGAACATTGACATAAACATGTAAATACATTTTTGCACACAGAATCCATAAGACACAAAAGATAAAAACCATATATAACATCATAAAATAACCAGAGTACATAGATGGACGCAAGTGCCTAAAAAATGGGTAGTAACGAGTCACCAGGCTTATGGCCTCAAACAATATATACAAGAAGGTTCTTGTGGCACATAAAAAGTCTAAGTAGGTTCAGGGCCTATGGGCCCAGTAATAATCATCCACAGCACGGGCTAAACACCTAAACAATCAGACCCATGTCCGAGGTTCCCCCACTACATGAGGCTACATGGATGGCGGCAGGTTCTCTATCTCTACCATCGGGACTGTACGAGTGACCGCAGTGAATTTCCGCTAAACTCGTCTAAGGACCCTCTCGGCCTCTCCAACTGGGAGGTTCCCTGCTGCTGCTGCTCCCCCAGCGGCGACAGCCGTGGCTTCTGGCCATGGATGACGCCTGTTCCGTGCATAATCGAGAGGTTGCACGGGTCCCACATCTGCATGCAACAAATGTTTATCCATCAAATACTCTGGCATACAAAAAAAAATGATATATATAACAAAAATGACATAAAAATTACATATGCAAACAAAAAAACTACAATGGTGGAGACTTAACAATCTCCCCTCTCTCCTCACTAGGAGGCACGGGTATCTCAGGATCTCTAGAAAAATCTATCCCTACATATGGGTAGTCCTCAATCACAGGGATCTGTCGTGACAACCATGCAAAGAAATCCTCGTCGAAGGACTCAACGGTCCTTCCACCACCCTGTTGCGGTAGTAATACTGCCCATCTACACACTACAGGGAATGAGGCCTGATGTCCTCGTACTACAACCCGAGGATTGAAACTCATAACTCTCTCAAAAAAGAATGAACACAATATGGTCCCGAACCCGAAGTTCCTCTGTGTCTGTTGTCGACAATTTGTCAATTGCCTTTTCATGCACTCGATCAATGTGGTACTCCAGTCAAAAATTTGTGCATTCATGTACTAGATGGCACAGTTAATATGTGCGTGAGACGCCTGATGTAAGTCTGCTAAGCTGGTAATCCGCCCAATCAGTAACAATATAGTTTGTAGTGCTAAGCTAGTAATCTTACTAATAGGTACCTGGGAGCCCACACGGTCAGTCCCAGCCTCACAATGCTCAGCTATCAGTTCCGAGATCTTACTCGGTCCCGCAGGAAACGTTCGGAAGTTGAATAGTTCCCCTCTCCTTGAGAGGCCAGTCAGAAAGTAGATATCATTGGTGGTGGGTACCAGTGATTTCCCCTCTAGCATAAAAGCCTTTGCATCAAGGTGCCAGTAGTAAATCAAGTCATTCAGTAGCCTTGGTTGTGCACACATAAATGGACATAGAAATAATTTTAGTAAACCGTGTTGCATTAACACAACCACGACATTCAGATCTGCTGCAACCAACTCACTGATTTCCTCATGCTCCCTTTCTCTCCACTGGACATACATCCTGCCAACACAACAAGGTGAAGGAGGGTCAATACTTACTTTTGGTTTTCTTTTCACTACAAAAGGGGGGTACACGTGGGCTGTAGAGGCGACAATCGCGTGTACACGTGGGCAGACTTTACTTTGCCCAAATGTACATGCGACCTGTCTAGAGAAAGCCCACGTGTGCCTAGGGCTGATCTTTTAAAGGTCAACGCCCACCCAAAAACCAAATTAAAAACCGAAATTGAAGTATTGAATAGCTAGATAAGGGAGTTTGTACTTACTTGGTCCAAGCAGAAGTTTGTTTCGTCCATTGTAGCTCCCGGAATCACTGCTTTTGGCAAAGGGGGTCTTTAGGGCTCCAGAGTCAATTTCCAAATCAGGAATGGTGATAATGAGCTGCCAGCTTCTATTTATAGACTTTTTGGCCTCTTTTTGTCACTTTTTTGGCCTCCCTTATCAGTTTCTTTATACCAAAAAACATTTAGAGTGATTTAGGAGTTACATGGGAGGGATTTGATCGGGTATTGGGACTTGTTTTTTGAGTTTTGAGAAAATATTGACTGTCCATAAAAAAAATTCAAAAATCAACTTGAGCATATAGGTTAGGTTACCACCCCGACTTTTTCACCTTGTTGTCTTTTTCCTCTACTATAGGATCGATCCCATCAGGTTGTGACACAAAACCATCATATTTTCTTTAAAAGTTTCGCAGCTTGGCGGTAGAGCTTACCAGAACATGGATTCCCTAGGTAGATCCTGGTTGCATTATGGTGTCCATGACATTTCTAAAAACACTGTAGGCTTGGGAGTCCGTATAGTCTTTCCTGAATATGAGTTTGAGCCTCATTTGCATGATTTTTTTTCACTCTTTGTCTCACCCTTAGGACTCCCAAAAATAACGGGTCTCCTTTTAATCCCTTTTCAAACCCTCTAAAAATGAAAAGATTGTCGAGCGATCTTGTGGCCTTTCACGCTCGTTAAACTGAAATTTGAAGTCACGTATGTTCGACGGTAGTTTACCCCTTTTTCGGTCTAGACGGTCAACTGTACGAACGAAGGTAAACTCTATCGAATTCCCATTCTTTAGAAGAGTACTCTCAGGTATAATTTTATTCCTTTTTCGGGCCTGAGGGACTAAATTTATGAAAAAGAAACCCCCACGGATTCCATAGTTAATCTCTTTTCAGACTCCCTAAAATTGAAAAGATCGTTGAGTGACCTTATTCTTTCACACTCGTTAAATTGGTCCAGAAGAATATTCCTGATGGAGTCCATAGTTAAGATTTTTTCAGACTCCTTAAAAGTGAAAAAATAGCCGAGTGATCTTGTCCTTGTCACACTCGTTAAAATGGTTTTGAATTGACGTCTAATCAGTGCTAGTTTATCCCTTTTTCGAGCTGATTAGACTATCTTCGAAAAAGGTACCCCAATGGAGTCTCCTTTTATGTTTTTTCATACTCTCTAAATATTAAAAACCACCGATATTACCTTCTCTAGGCTCGTTAAACTTACATCGAAGGACGTTACCATTGTGTGTTCTATCAACCGCATTTTCATACCTTATCCACCAACCTTGTGACAATTTTCTTCTCTGTTTTAACACCTTTGGCCCCTGGAGGATTTTCCCCGAGTATCATTATCAGAACATCAGTCTTGTCCTTGTGCCTTGAGCTTGTATGTTTGCAATACTCATTTCTCCATTGTAACGTAATATTCCTTTATTCTTTTTCCAAAATTATCGAAAAGAACAAAAAAATCAAATATACCCCAAAAAGAGGATGGGAAAAGTATTTTCTTTATTGGTAGCATAATGAGTCGCCCTTAGATAAATCACATCTGTCCATTTGATCATCAGACTATGGGATGTAGTACGACCTTAGGAAGATTTTCTCGGTATATAGAGATGTGTCCTCCACCGTTTGGTTATTCTTCCAAACATATGGAGAGTTTGCATTGCCTCCCTCTTCGTAGACTTATGATTAACATATATGTTGCCCGAGTCTCATCATTTGTCGTGTTATTGTCCAAGGGAAGTTTGTCTCTAAGCCTGAGTCGGCCCCTCTGCAGTATGTCTCTTGTCCGCATACCCGACCATCCTCAACGTCCAATCAAGTCCTTGTTCAAAATCATTGAAGCCTTCAGTCCGATCATCAATATTATCAAGTCCATGACCGACGAGCCATCAAAGACCTCTGGGTAGTGTAGTTGTACACTCATATTACACTCCTACCTGAGTTTTGGAAGATTTTGAAGTTGTTTCTCTGAAGTCCATGCATCAGGCTGAATCAGCTTCTGGAAGATGGATACTTTATATGTATATCTTTCTAATTTCGAGATGTAGCTCCGCTGTGTATTGTTCGCGGCTACTCTTTATAGTTATTTAACATGGATCTACAATGTATTTGATTGGTAGCCATGGTTCTATTTTATCCCGATCATGGGTATGCCCGCCTCGGTGAGACATTTGTTATTTTGCAGATGACACCTCCTGGTTCTTGATCGTTGGGCTCACTTGTTCGGCACATCAGTAAAGATTGGAAATTTATTTTGTCCATCAGATGCTCTTATGATATCACACATTAGGGGGCATCTGTTATAACCCTAAATTGCACCGCACATGCTTACCTAGCATCAGGCCAACTCATATCCCTTGTTTGCCAAAACTCTGTTGAAAAACTCTTTGAAAATCCTCTTGTGTAAAGGCCCACATGCCCTAACCCATTACTGCATGCATGTACACGCTAGCTGACTCACAACAGCCCGCGTGTACCTACCAAAACATGAAAAAAGGAAAGTTGTCGACGGAACAAAAATCTATGGGTTAGTTAACTGAAACTCTTGTCCATGCATGGCCGAGGGTTCGTTAAAAACCCTAGCTCCTTCTAGCCTATAAAAGAAGGGGTAGGGGTACCATTTGGAGGAGGAAAAAATATAGCAAAGAAACTCTGACCATTTACGTAATCCATTGTCCCAACCCTTTATCCTTTCCTCATGCCAAAGGAGATTTAATGCAAAGCAGTTGAAGGATAGAAGAAGAGGAGCCCAGGATCAGGTTCAAGGAGCGGTGGCCGGTCTCATCTTTTGTAAGTTGATTCACTTTTAGTAATAAAAAGAATGCTTTTCCCATCCCAATTTATGAATTGTCTATGATTTGATTAATTTATGCTTGATTTCTAACACTTGAGTATAGAACTAGCATGCATGCATAGTTGTTGTTTGTCTTGAGTGAAGGTCATCTGTGGAAGGATAAGCGCAAGCAAGTAATCAAAGCGCAACGGAGGATCTACATTGAATGCCAATAATAAGGTAGGTGGTCATTTTCCATGCATTTACTGAGAAAAAGGGATTTAAATCTTGGGATAAAGGTAAAAAAAAGTAGTTTCTATTCGGTCAAATCTGCATGCAAGTCTGACCCTAGTTTTCTAGTCCGTAGGGTGTTTTTCCCAACAACAAACGCTCCTACTTGTTGTTCCTCATAGGAAGCTGGCAGATATTTCCTCTGGAACCTCTCCTCAAAAAGTTCCCAAGATACGGTGTCTAGGGTAAGATGCAGTTTTCTTTCCAGGTTGCCCCAGTAGTTCAAGGCATTATCTCTCAACTGAAAAATCACTATCTTCGCCTTTGAGGTGGATGCATAGTCCCTTAAGGAAAAACACCTTGTCATGCCTTCCAACCATGCTTTTGCGCGTTCACTGGCGTAACCCCTGACAAACTTCAGAAGTTTCATCTTCTATAGTTATTTAGTGATGTCTTCGGGTGGAGGTCCTCCCTCTGAATCCCTTGACGCTTCTGGATTACCCGTTCCAGATGGTGGGGGCTCCGCTTCGATCCTTGTTGGTTGTCGCCCCTTTAAAGTCTCATTTATGGCCTCCAAAGAGCATAGTATGAGAGCTAGTTCAGGCGATGGTGGTGGCAGCGCTGGCGGTCCCTGCGATGATGCCCCTCTGCATCGATTTCCTCAAGTCCTAACCATCCCGTATGATTTAACCTGCATCAACCAAATTTTTCAGTGTGAGTTCAAGGGCATTTCATAATTGCGCAACTTAAACTAGAAAACAGGGTTAGGCGTAAGTGTTTTTTACTTGTCTGTAAACAGACGCTACTCTCTTTAGTGGAAGTGGCTAGGTTAGGGTTAAGCATATAAGATTGGTGTCACTGCCTAAGAAAACTATTGACTCCCTCGCCTGATATCTACGCTAGCATTGTACCCCACTCGCTAATTCCTTTAACTTACCCTCCTAGTGCGCATGAAGCCCCCTCCCCCCGGGTCATGGTTTAAGACCTTGAACTTTTCGTTTAAACTATTTAATGTGATTTTGGACATAGTTAATCATTAAATATGTACTTAATTACTTACTTACTTACTCACTATAATTAATTAATCAGTCTAATTAATTAATC
>JZKD02S1752980.1:181808-195441 GCA_000966675.3 Picea glauca | reverse complement strand
TATATATATCCCCTCATAGTCCCTATGAATTGGACTTTCAAAGTCTTTTGGATCATATCAATATATTGTCCTTATCAAGATAGGTGGATGGGAACATGGGTCAACACACACCTTATGTCTACTAGGTTCCTAGTCCTACTATATCTTCTCATGAGTCCAAAGTTCATAATGAAATTCCCACAATCATGCAAGGATATATACCAAAATCATATCCAATGTTTATACCCTCTATTCAAACATGATGTGTTAAGTTATGTGTTCCATAAACTTTGTGGCATTAGTTGTGACATTAAACACTAGTGGATATTTAATCTCTACATGAATCCACTTAATGGAATTTGGTAGTGTGCATATTTGTGTCAATTAATTCTCATACTCCCTAGGCCGCCCAAAAGTAATGGACATTTTGGAATAAATGACATAGGATAATTCTATTCTCCAACTCAACATTCCACTAGCAGTTGGATTAATGTAGTCTTCCAACTATCTTATGGTGATATTAATGTAGTCTTCCAACACTCCTAGTCATCCAATACTTCTTCTATATATTTAACAAATGTATTTCCCTACATTAGATCTAATGGATATACCATCCAATAACCCTTCTTAACAAATGACATCATTATCAAATTCCCAATCAATCCTTTACAATACTAGGTATGGATATTTGTCAACTACTATGTCAATGAACTCAAATTAAGCATAAATATTCACAGAATCAAGATAAAATTCTATCTCGCCAATTTGACAATGGGGAAAATTTGTGATTGGTTCACCAACTACCACTAAATCGACAAGTGGACACAATTTGGTACTCTAGTTTCGTTACTTCAAAATAGTTGTTGTACGAGATGTCGTTACTGTAGCTATCGCTACTCCTGTTGTCACTACTCCGATGTCGTTACTTCAAAATCGTCATTGTACGATATGTCATTACTGCAGCTATTGCTACTCCTGTTTCTGCTACTCTCGGTGTCGTTACTTAAAAATAGTGATTGTATGAGATGTCGCTACTGCAGCTGTTGCTACTCCTATTGTCGCTACTCCAGTTGCCTCTACTCCGGGTGTCGTTACTTCAAAATCATCGTTGTACGAGATTTCGTTACTGTTGTTTCCGCTACTCTGGTTGTCGCTACTCCAGTCACTGCTACTCCAGGTGTCATTACTTTAAAATCTCCGTTGCACCAGATGTTGTTACTCCGAGGTGCTTCCACTCTAGTCGTTGCTACTCTTTGGTTGTCGCTACTCCAGTCTCCACTACTGTCTGGTTGTCGCTACTCCTACGGCTCCTACTATGGTTGTATTTACTCATCTACACTCCTGCCAACATGGATACCGATATTTCATCTTCCACCACTTCCGATGTCGCCACTCGAATCAACGTTGTCATACTCCATGACTGCAGACGACACTATTCCTGGGATGATGCTTCTCCATAATAGGTGAGTCACCAAGTACGTCCTTGACCAACTTTAATGGATTTGGGTAATATTACACATGGAATAGGCATTTGTGCTCAAGGAATGTCGTAACTTTAAGTTTGGGGGATACTTTATGTCTTTTCCCAAAGAGTCATCATTACCCTCATTAATCACATGATTTCGAAATCATTACTTAAAACTTTCCGACGTCATTGTACGCATAGGGATTGGACACACCCACCAAACCATTAGTCATCTGCCAAGATATTAAATTCACTGTCATATCATCATCATTACTTACCTACCACATCATTTATGTATTTATTTTAAAAAAAATCCACAACTCTTTCCACAACACATTTTTCGCAAAACTATTTTTCCTATCGTTTCTCCTGAACTGGTCGTTCGTACTCCTCGAGAAGGCACATTCGACGAAAAAAATGGGTGGTGGAGAAGTAAGGTATGAACCAACAAATACTACATAGGTCCATTGAAATCTGGAAGTCTGGAAAATTTTCTAGAATGCAGGTTGGGACGTGTATTTCGAGAGGTAACAGGGATTCGATGCAGACATTACAACAGAATTCGCCCAAAATTTGGATGGCCACTCCTCCATGGTCAAAATATTAAAAATCAGAGTCATGGAGGAAACCATTGCAGCAGCTAGTGGGTTGCCAATATTTGGTCAGCGATGGTTTATCCAGAAAACACCACTCTTGGAATTTCCAGAGTTGTTTCTACGTGAAGGCGAAGAAGTAAATCCGAAAGGGAAAGGATACGAACAAAATTCTCCTCCCCCTCCATGGGCTGAGGTGGCACTGTTCGTCATAAGGTATATGACATGTGAAGGCTTCCCCTCTACCATTTACAAATATCATCTCAAATTTCTCACATCTTTGTGTTTCCAACAACGCATAAACATGCCCTATTTTCTATGGAATAATGTTCAGCATATGGTGCAAGCAGCTCAGTGCTCACGCCAACCACTCAAAACCCTCACAAATCATGGACTTGTTAAGCTACTATTCATGCATGCACTAGAGAAAATCCATGTGAGTTGGTCGTGGTTCATAATACAATCGGAAAATGAATTGGCAGAACTTATACCAGAAGTAGTAGAAACCCTAGCAGAGAGAGATGGGTTGAGTAGGTTAGCAGAGGCTACCGAAACTATTGCAGAAGGGAAGAGAATGGGTGTTGATACACAAGAATCAACCTAAGAAGAATATGAGGAAATAGGGAAACCATTAGTGGAAGTTAGAGAAGTTGGGGGAATGAGGCAGGTCATTAACCTGGATTGAGAAGAAGAGGAAGTAGAGGTTTCTATTCCTCTAAACCCTTTTCATGAACAAGAAAGAGATGTTACTACTCCCTCAGCAGATGAACAAGAAAGAGATGTTTCTTCTCCCTCAGCAGATGAACAAGAAAGAAACGTTTCTATTCCTCCTGCATATGATCATGAGATGGATGTTGATACCTCTTCGTCTGATGAGCAGGAGAGGAATGCTACTACTCCTCCAATATTTGAACAAGAGGTAATTGATGTTGTTACACAAGAACCGGTGCCACAAATTTCTGAATTTCCTATCTGTGAAGATGGTGCAGCTACTCCTCCCATTGGTGAGAAGCTAATGACTGGTGGTGTAACACAATAACCAGCGTCAGAACAGGTCGTTCCTGAAAACCCTATTTTTGAAGACACAATAGCTACTCCTCCATATTGTGAGCAAGAAATGACTGACATTGTTACAAAAGAACCAGCGTCAGAGCATGATGCCCCAGAAAACCCTGAACCAGAGTTGGGTGATTCTACTCCAAGAGAATTGTGAGTGAAACAAGATCCAAGCATAGAGGTTGTAGGCAATGAAGCTTGGAATGAGGTTCCTCCTAGGGGATGGGATGAAAAAATTCCTGTCAAACAAGAATTTGTCGAATTTTGTGCAAGGAGAAGAACCCCTATTCAGGACTATTATAGGACAACCTTTAGAGAAAGTATTCAATTGAGGATTGAGAATTCCAAGATAAAGAATCGGGTTCTCTGCCTGAAGAAACGAGCACGAAGATACAAATGAATTTCCAAGGAAGAAGTGAGGATAAATGTGAAGAACACTTTTTCGATAGCTACCCAAACTGTCGATACTTCCACAGTATCAGCAGCTGCTCAAACTGTTGATACTCCCAAAGCAACAACAACTACACAAACTGAGTTGTCGTTGCATACAGTAGCTACTCAGACCAAGCCTATCTTGCACACCTCTACAATACCAAAAACCACTCAGACTGATTTGCACACTTCCATAGTAACGAAATCTACTCAATTTGAGCCAATGACAGATACAACTGAATCTCATGTAGTTTTGTTGAAAGACGAGATACATAAGTGGAAGAAAATTGTAGACCAGTTTCGGACATGAGTTGTCCCTTCTTTAGTGCACCTAAGGACATTGAAATACATAAGGGAGAAGGATTATATAGTCATTGGTAACTATGAGGAAAATTTGGAAGAAGAGAATAACAAGGGAGAGAAACATAAGGAAAATATTGCAGAGCTGGAGGCACAGATACAAAGGTTAAGATATGAAAAACAAGATATGTATGATATCACCCAACAGGTAGTAATGTGTCTCTCCCCTTCTCTCATCTATGCACTATTCCTTCATGAAAAGTATTTATTTTTCTATCTGGAATGTATTCACCAGGAGATGGTTTATAGTATTAAAGACCCCATGCAGTTTATCAAGACCTTGAAAATTTATGACATCCTCACACAACATCTCATGTGTGAACTATAAATGCACAACTACCTGCTAAGAGATGATAAAAAATTCAATCCAGTTCTTATGTGGGAGATCTCCAATTGAGGGCCTTTCTTTCCTACACCATTAACCAGGTGAAGTGGAAGACGACACTTGATTAGTTTTAGGAAAATCAGGTACACAGACCCCTTCAGGTTAGAATGTAGAACTTTCAAGTTGATCAGATCATCACAAACATAACTATTTCACACGGATTCCCAATTGGACACAGAATATGGAAACTACACAACAATGGTGTGTTGAGCTTTGCATAAAATAGTTGACCTATTACAAGGAAGAGGAACTTGAAAATTGTGACCAGAGATGGGCCTTATCACCACCTGTTGTTAGGGAATGGGAAGCATTTGGGGCTCCCAATTTTCACAGAGCCATGGAAAGAATATCTAGGTATATAGAATGTGTTATCTCCTCAAATAAATTGGTGGAAATTTTTCTTTTGAGGTGATAGGTTGTGGTCTAAATTTTATTCCTAAATTTTTGTAAGTAGGTTAGAGAGTCTGTATTCTGTAAATAAGCTCAAAAGAAATTTTGGATTTGGTTTGGTCAAGCAAAAGTCAGAATCTCAGGTTTCAGTGGTTTAGGCAAGCCTGAAACGCGCTCATTAAATACCGAAATCCTTTATTCCCAGTAGTTAAGAAGGCAAATCAAAAATGTGGTTAACCACCGAAAACGTTTCAACGATAAAAATGGAAATCCCTTGCTTTCGCACGAGCCAACTGTCAGTTGGCGCAATGATGGAAACATAACTGCCGAAAGCTCGTCAAGTTGGAAGGTATTCACGTTCTAATTGTGTCTATCTGAAAGTTTGAGTTCCTATTGTTCTTTCAACCGCATTTGTCTTTTCAAAATGTAGACACGGTGGTGATACAAAAATTCATGCATGTTGTCACGAAGCCTCCCTCCATTTCCAGTCGCAAGTACACAATCTATCATGATCCCGTTAATCCCTCATTAAATCCTCATTCATTATCAATTTGAATTACGGAGATTACTGAGATAATCGTGAGTTCTCGATTTCATCAATCAAACGTGTTTCCAGAGATCCTAATCTCGTTTCCCATGGTGATTTTCAAAGCGCCAATAGAGTTCAGCGATCGCTCTCAAGTCAATTAAGCTAGGTCAATTTTTCAGGCAAGCTCAAAACCCATCTTGTTTCAGTCTAAATGAATATACCATCGAAAATCTAAAATTTTGGCATGCTCTCAGTCAATTTGTTCCTTAAAACTTGGTTAGTGTTTGAGCTTGGTGATCCGAACTCTGTGTCACCCTGTCCCATCTGCTCTTCCATGAGTTATACTCTTTGTGATCCTAAATTCTAGAATCCTTGTCTCCCTGGACACTAAGTTTTCCATAATCGCAGGTATAGTCAACTTTGACCAATGCCGAAAGTAGGGCCAATTTTGAGGTCTGAGGTGGATGGGGTTTGGTACCTAGAAGCTCACCTAGAGGTGGCAGAATTCTTCAAACAGACCGGGGTATTTTCATATTGTGAAAAATTAACTAACTTTCATCAACAAGTGGTCGAGTCTTTTTCCATTTCCTATGATGGGAGGTCTGCTAAAGTAGTAAAGAATGAGTTTATCATTTATGAAGCTACCATTGTTGAGTATACAGGATTACCTAGGTCAGGATATTGTTGGTTCAAGTCTACCATACCTTCAAACATCGAATTCAGGTCATACTTGTTGCCTGTACATAAAGATTTGATCTGGAAAAAGGATATTCCAATGTCTTACTTGGAACCAAAGTGTCAGTCCTTGTTGAAAGAAATATTTGTTTACATAACATGTTAGGGGCGGTACAATAGAGTGATGTTCTATCACTTTAATCTTTTAAACCATTTTACAGGCAGAGACCCAATTAATCTAGCATTTTTCTTGCACAAATCCCTCACGAAAATGTCTAAACAGGTCAAGGCCAAGCCCACTAAGGTGGCAAGAATATTATCGCATCAAGGACTCATTACTCTTATTGTTAATGAGTCATTGAAGAAAAGGCAGGTAGATTGGAACTATTTCCTCTTCTGGAATGAATTCCATACTGATTGTCAACAACAGGAGAAGGGTAAAAAGGTTGCCACTAAGAAGACTATTACTCCCAAAAGCATTCATAGAAAACAAAAAGGCATCTAACCACCAAGAGATCCGTTATAATCATCCTCTATCAAGAAGAAAAGAATCAAAATAAAACTGCAGTTTGAGGGTGAGCAATCCAAGGACACTGCTACAGGAAATAACCCTTTAAACCTACCTTACAGTGATTCAGAACCAGAACAAGAATTAGCAGAGACACAAGGAAATGTACAGGTTGAAGAAGGTGTAGAATATTGTTCCAATTTACCTTCACCAACTCCTCTAGAGGCACACAGTCCACCAGTGGAAGAAGCCTCTTCAAGTAGGCCTAAAACAACTAGATCACGGAAAATCAACAAACTCCTGCAACATGTATATGAAATGGAAGTCCTGGAAAGCGTGATTAAAAAATATAATACAGACCTGACTGACAGAAATGCAAATCTTTTCAAAATAAAACAAACCCTCAAAGAGAAGCATGACAAAACTAAAGACAGAAACATGGTATTGATCAGGGAAAACATGAAGCTGTATAGACAACTTAGAATTCTAAGGTTGAAGTTAAAAGAGTTTCAATCACCAGCACAGAAGAAAACTGAATTGGAAACTCTAGCTAACTTAGATACAACCATGGTAGACACAGCAGAGCCCTCCACCCAGCCAATAGAAGTTCGCAGATCTGCACGAACAAGAGATGCCTCATCCAAGAAACCTTGAACATCAAAAAGGGATCCAAGGTAAGCATTTTTGCAAATTTTGAAGTTTTCTCAAAACTGAAGTTTCAGTGTTTTAGGCGAATAGGACGATTCTTCATTAACTACTGAAAATAGGGCTTTCGGTAGATAATTCGCTCAGGAGCTTTCTAGGTTAACCACCGAAAGCCTGTCATTTCCAGAACGATCAAGTTTTTGCACAGATCGAAGTTATCCGAGTTGGAAAGGTTTGAAACCTCTTTGAATAGACATTTGATGAATTTTCAAGACAAATCCAATAGCTATTTTTGATAGATTATGGAAAGAAGAGGTGTTTCAAAGATTTTTGGTATCTTTGACAAAGACAGAAAATCAAGACACTTGCTCACATCAACAGATTCGAATTTGTATCTCTTGGAGAGTCATCATTCAGCCTTGGAAGGCTATCCTGCACTACACCATCACTCAACAAGAGATGAAGACCATGAAATCTGGGATTGACCTCATTTTTGGGGATCATTCCACATATTTTGCAACTAAATTTTGACTTTCTATCTTTAGCAGATTTGATCCATGTTTTCAGGATCTCAAGACTGCATTGTAAAGATATAAAGCTAAAGGTATAATAAGAACTAAGGGTTCGACTTTGGAGACTTTTTCATATTATGTACTCAAACTTCTCATTTTCATATTGAGTAATACAAGATTCTTTTGCCATAACTTGTTTAGATTTCATCTTCTTATCTATTCTGTACTTGCACCTAGATATTATATTCATGTTGTTATGCTTGTTTATGCCCGATAACTGTCATCTTATCATTGCATTCATAAGTTAAACTTTGCAAGTATTCCTGTGATTATTGTAATTGGCCATTCATATATTCTTTATATGTGATTCTGCTGATATAATAGTTATTTCTTCATACATCCCTTTATTTGTAAACTCTCTGAACATTTGTGGTTGAAAGCCTTGTCCATCTAAATGTGTTTATGCATGATTTGAGTGAGAAATGATTCAGTCCTCTGACTTGATCCAAACCCACACTTATTATTAAGAAAACAGTTACCAAAATATTATGTTACCAGACATCTCTGACTTACAACCTAGGAGAGTTTCTTAGAGTGATAACATAATGTATGAGGTTTTTTGAGGTTTGATGGCTAGGTTTGAGATTTTCATTCCCCATAATCTGGATGTCACTTGATCAATATAAACCTGATTACGAGGTCCAGAGATAATGGTGGAAGGATATAATATTGACTAGGGGATATAAGTTTCCAGGGACAGATATGGCTGAGGCATATGACATAGTCGAACTTCAGGCCCAGTATCAAGGTTCCAACCTAGATTTGCGAAATTGGCGGCCTGCACGAGGATGTGCACATGACTAAATTTGGGGGGAGATGTTGGCCCATGAAATTGCTTGTTTTATACCACCTTTTTCTATCCTTATTTACCTACATTTTTATATTCCTTGAGCTATTGTGTGTAACCACAAGGGTAAGAATGCACCTCTATTATGTCATTGCGTGTATTAGTTAAAAAATGTTAGAGATTGGATGGGGGTGTACCAAAGCGAATCACTAATCTCTAAAATCTCATAGGAACATAGAAAACACAGTCTGTCAAGATGATGTGATCCGATATGCAGCACAGTCTGCGGGTTGAAGGTGCAAAAGAGGACCTATTCCATGGTCCAACATTAGGTTTTGTTAATCAATTCAAATTTTGTGTATTTTTAGGAAGAGTTGTTACCCTAATATTGGGACACTTTGTGCTCCATGAATTGTATAAAAGGCCAAACAGAGATAGAGAATGGATTATCCAGTCAGTTAGCTAGGAGTTGTCCTGTATCAAGACTACAACCTATGTAATCTCATTTTATTTAATGAAAATCGAGCTTCTTCTGAGTTTCTAAGTTTTCGTGGAAGTTAGTTCACCGCAACCCTAATCGGGGAGTTGGTCCCGCTCTTTTGGTCAGGTGCTATTGTCTTATGATATAGTTTTGTTGTGGTTTTGTCTGGAATCTATTAGATCTGTGTGTTCTGCTTCATTTATAGTTATCCTGCTTCATTTGAATGTTACAGTTATTTATATTTAAGCACTAGTAATCTAGTTTTTGTTCTTTATTTTACTACAATGATTTTTTACTTACATGAACAATATTGAAAGAAGCACAATCTGCACATATAGTGCATGGTAGCCTGTAAAACATTCAGGCCCCTGGGTTGAAAAATTAAATGTATTAGGTGGTAAATCTAGACGATATACCATACTCAACAATGTGGATAAAAGAAATACCTTTTAATATACCCCACTTCATAATAATTATAAAATCATGGTGGGAGATGATCCCTCTCTTACCTCTTCATAACTTTGAAAATATAGAAGGTTTTAGGGATCATCGCTTGTTGCATTATAAACGACCAACGACTATCATCGCATGTTTTCTCCTATATTCCACGTGAAGACCCTAAAAAAATTCCTAAATCCTGAGCAAGAAATGTATGTTGACTTTTATCTTCTGATGGATTCCCTTCTAGCATGTAGGGTGGAAATTAAGACTATAACATATACTTCTAGCTATTCTACTTCCCACTAAATTGCATTACTCCAAGTGAAATATTTGATATCTCCCCTTCATCATGTGTGATTCCTACTCATTTAAAGTGGTATGTGTTACCATTTGTTGGCATTAATGTGAGTAACCCGACTTCAACAAGTGCAATCATCCTTCATTTAGGGTGGTGTGGGAAACTATCACCTAGAGTAGTGTGATCACCCTTTGTTTCAAAACATTGTGATCACACTAACTTGATTTGGTGTGAACTACACTCCAAGTTAAACATTTCCATTTCTCTTCATTTATATGGTATCATGTACCTTCATTTGAATAGGGAAAGTTACCTTTACTTGAATAGGTGTAAGTGTCTTTGATTAAACAAGTGCTCCATTGTTGTGGTCGACTATTCTTTCAAAGCATTACAACTTGTTTCATGGGAACAACTTTGATTTCTTTCATTCATATGAGTGTGGGTAACCTTCATTCTTTTGTTAAGGGAATGACTCAACCACAAGTCTACAATTTCCTCATCCAAAAATCTACAAACATAGTTGTTGAAAGGGTGTGAATGCCTTTAACCTCATGCTGTGATTATCCCTTCACATTAATAGGTTAAATTTGATATTCAAGGTAATTATTGTGACCAGTCTATATTAATATTGATTAATGGTTGTGAGTGCATTGAAGTGGATAAGCAAAGAGTTGGCCCACTCCCACAAGCATAGTGATAGATTTAAACAAAACACATCTCCCATATTGTCCCCCTGGGATACCCCTACCAAATTGTTTTTGACCTCTAGTTTAGAGCCCCAATATCTTAATTAAAACCATTCATTCAAGGGGAATGTATTTTATCTTCCCCTTCATCCCAAGGTGCCTTGGGTTTCCCTTTTGGTCCACTGATAAAGACACCTAATAATTCTCAAAACCCCCTTTGACAAGCCCTTCTCACATAAGAAACCCTTTGAAGGGTCAATCACACATGAAAATATCGCGTATGGGTCAATCATGAATCTCAACATCCTTTGTAGATTTATTTTTTTGTAAACCTACAGGAAGTGTGGAAATACCGACGATAGTTCATCACACTTTGCCACGGTTTTTCGTCGCACATATAGAATCTGTGTCGTAATTTTTTTTCTCTTCCAAACATTTTCGTCGCTATTGCCATGCTTTTTCGTCGCAACTTTCCACACTTTTCCGTCGCACGTATGGCATCTGTGTCGTAATTTGTTGGTAATTTTTTTACTTTGGCATGGTTTTTAGTCCCTATTGCGACGAATTTTCATCGCTATTGCCACGCTTTATAAGGTAAACCTATATTGAGGACGATGACACGTGGAGGGCTTATTTCATCATTGTTTCCCTGAATAACTAGTTCGTGGATATAGCGACGAAAAAAGTTCCATGAAAAATAGTCTTTGCTTTTGTGGAAAGTGAAACAGATATGTGTGGCAATAGCAACAAAAACCCGTGGAAAATTTGGTCATATGTAGTAGTGCTAGGAAATTCATTTGGGTACAAGGGGCTAGATAAGATCCTCCATGATGCCATGCAAACCTCCAAATCCATGTCTCTACAATTTGGTGTGCGAAATTACAACATCCAACCTATGGGCTTCTTTCCCCATGGAATCCCAAGCTAGGATTTTTCTCCCAAAACTTGCCATCAAGAAAGGTCCTGCAAAACAAAAGGGTACGCCCTCCAAAGATATCAAGTCAAAAATATCATGACAAGTGTAAACCACATCTAATAAACAAGGCACCTAAGCATTTGCATCAAAACTACCTCATCAAATTAAACGAATGTTCAAAGACCCTATACAATTCACCAAGTTTAAGTATGGGAGGGGTGTCATAAAATTCCTATTGGGAAAACCAAAACCCTCAAGTAGGGGATGTTCCCAAGGATGGTGTTTCAAGGCTATGTAATGGATGATGAGGTGGAAAGAGATTTAAACTTCATAGGTCGATGATTTTCATGACATACAAGGGCTTGTTTTATCTCATTTATGGGTTCCTTTGTAGAGGGTGTGTGGAACCTTCATTCGTGATGCATTTTTTCCAAGCCCATCTTTGTTACAAGGAAAATATCTCTATGGATAGGGTGAACCAAAACAAACAGAAATGACTGTAGAAATAAACTCTATCCCAACAATATGCTATATAAACCAATGTGAAAGGGAGATAAGAAAGAGGCTTACCTCGTCCATATGTTCGATTATGTCCACCGTTGAGCACATTGACCCAAAGCTATATACATACAACAAGTTCTCAAAAAACAAGCGAAAACAAGCATATGGTGGAAATATAAAAGGTTAGCACATTAGATAGCATAATCCATTAATATACATAAAAAATACGACCATGGATAATAATTCATATATTTGCAGGACATCAATTGGACGGAAAGAGAGTATTTCTATTAATAAATGATCAGCAGAAGTGAAAATATTATAGAATTATGTGTTGGCACGATTTGGAACCAAGAAACTAAGTTCCTTCCAGTTGGGCCTCCACCACTTCAATCCTCCACCAAAGGCAAACTCATATAAGGGAGATAATGAAGTTATCCATCAATAAGGAAAGAGCTTGGGGGTTGAACACTGTGTTCATACTTAAAGGACAAAGCGATGCAGACTCAATATGAAGTAAATATTTTCTCCACAGTAACTTTTCTCTCAAAGTTGAATTCTTTCTCCTTTTCCATTGCTCAGAATTGTCTTCTATATAGCCCTCAAAATTCAACTGAAGGGCCGAGTCAGAACGTTTCCAGTATATGGAAGGCCAAGGATCAGAGATCTCATGTTGTGACATAGAAAACCGACATTTAATTTTGATTTTCTGGCACAAATCCTAATGTATGCGGGTTGTAGTGGAGCATCCTGTGTATACGCTTGTTGTATAGGGTGTAAGATGAGTACAAGTGGAAAAATTTGTACTTTTGTCTCTGGACTTTAGTAATAGGGAAGACAATTCTGCATAGGGAAATGGAATAAGGCCCTCTCTGCAAGGTTGCATAGGGTGAGGAAAATCTTGCTCTAACAATCTTCGTGTCGTTCTTTCTTCTTAGCTTTTCCTTTCTCTTTATATTTCTTTCATGAACAAGTTTAAGGCCATTTTCCTCGCTTGGTATCCATATAACAATATTTTCATTCACAAATACCCCACATAAATGAGAAGGTTGGCTCATGATGAGACCCCCTTTCTCGCAGTTGTGTAACTGAGAACCACTACCCTAGATTGGTGACCAGATGATGGTAATTCCATACCACTAAATACCCATTATCATGATAGGTCATCTCATGATGAGACCTCCCATCCTCCAACTAACCCCCTAAGAATTCATTATCATTCATTTTTGTAGATCCCCCTTTTCTTAAAGAGAAACATTTTATTTCTTTCTCGGGGATCCCTGGGTGAAGCATTTGGAAGGTTAATATCTAGGATTTTATATTTTTAGCCAACAACAGTGCCTCTGGGCCTTCATCCCCTTCTTCCCATGAAATGAGGCACACACCCTTCTTGGGTCATTAAAGTCAAAGGGCCTAGAAGAGGGTATTATGATGGGAATGTAATGAGAAGAAAGTGGTATGTATGGTTGAAAATGGTATGATAACCCTTCAAGGGACCCCTAGTTGCAAACCTTCCCCAAAGGTTACCAAATTACTAGGAAATCTATGACACTCACCAAGGTGAAACAAGGTCAAAAGCATAATGTCTAAGCACACATTCTATAATCAAAAGTAGCTTAAATACAACATGCTTAAATGCCTTAAATATTAGGGTGATTACCTGCCACAATACCTGACTTGTACCACATAGAGCATGACCCGTCTTCCTTCCAGAAGCTAGTTGGTGTGGTGGATGCACTGACAATGGATCATAATTTGGTGATAGAGTGGTCTTTCGTATGTGCAAGTGGACATTGTTGATCATGTAATCTATCGACACTCCATATCTACAACTTTAAGGCCTTGAGACATTATCTCCTTAGTTATCCTACAAAATGGGGATAACTACACCAATTTGGTGTCTCACTTTATTGTGACCTTAAAATTAGATTTTA
>JZKD02S1752980.1:140345-166699 GCA_000966675.3 Picea glauca | reverse complement strand
GGGGATTAACCTAATAATAAAAATAATAATAATGACATGATTAATCCACAATGGGGATTTAATCCAATAACAAAATAATAAGAATGCTCTTCCCAGTTACATTATTTCAACACATTGTCCTCTTCTAAACCAAGATCCTTGGTCTTTAAATCAAAACTCTAATTTTTCATTTCTTTCAAGCAAGAATGATATTTCCTGTAACTAAATCAAGCGTTACCAGAAATTCACTGGGATGTTACCGAAATGTTTGGCTACAGGATTTAGTTAAACCCTCTCTAACTCCTGCGAATTCAAGTGTTCTGGCACTTGACTTCTCTTCTTATTGTGGCTTCTTTGCTTACTACGCCTATCCACTCGATGTCTTTTGCATTTCCTCTGTTCCCTTTTCCATCTTGATTTCTAGACCCGCAATCACTTGGTTTTGGGATACGATTATCCCTCTTCGAGGTTTCAACATTGTCCCAATCTCCTTTAAATGAGATCTCAATCCATTTTTGAGGTGATTTCTCTTGCTACAGACTGTATGGAAGGGTTGCATATTCGACCTCAGACAAGAAGTAGCCAAATCGTTCCCTTCATGGGGCTAACCCTGATTCATATCAAATTCCCCAGTCGAATGGTACACCAACCATTTGACAAAACATTCCTTTTCTCATTCAATTAAAATTACAGGGCTCGATAGATGTCACATATCTGACTGAAATGAAGTTCAAAACGATTCGTTCCTTTTGTGGTTGTTGAATCACACCCCAATGACACGAATCGATAGCATATGCACGTGTGTGTTCTTTCCTGCAATGGCTGGATTCCTATTCTGGATTCCAACGAGAAGGGTTTGAAAGAAACAAAAATCTAGTGTGCCATACATTTTGTGTTCTTAGGAAAATATTGTAAATGCAATACCACAATTTATTACCTCTGGCTATGTTGAAGACAACATCACAAGATTGAACTCATGGCACTAATTTGATGCCATATTGCCAACGCTTCACTTGTTTTTTACCACGATCTACCATCGCTCAAATCCATCTCTGACAGTAGCACAACTGGGTATGCACAACCTATCCTTTAGATCTTGTATTCTATTATGGCTTGTATTCACGAGTTTTAGATCAGTTTCCTCCACAGAGAAAACACAATCCACAGGCAGAGAAATGCCTTCATTCATTAACAATAAACACAGTCTATCTCACACCATAAATGCATTCACAATTCTTCAACCATATTCATATTGCAGAGAATAAACATAGAGATCAATCACAACTGTTGAAACGAGGAAATTCATAATAAAAACATAGAAATTCGAATAACTTCTTCTGTTTCTTCCAAATTTCTCCAAGTTCCATAATTACATGATCTTAGTGTCCTTCAATGCGGCCTATACATACTATAACTAGTTTATTTAAGATGAGTTCAAATACTAGAGATAGAATCAAATCATCTATCTTTGGGAAAGTCTAAATAGAAACCCCTAATTTACACAACTTCTCAACTATTTGCCAGAAATAAAAATTCTGGTTCATTACATGACAATTAAATAAAACAAACTAATATAGAATCTTCTAGAACATTTTGTAGTCTTTAGGAAAAGACAATTAATTCAACAAAGGAAACCTAAGACCTAGACTTTAGGAAAAGACAATTAATTCAAGAAAGGAAACCTAAGACCTCGTGGAGGCTTCAACAACAATGTTGACTTGGGAGATATTCTCTTCCATGAGACTCCGAGGGTCCAAAGCTTCTTGGACTCATGTTCATGAGTCTTCTATTTGGTTCATTTCACTTGGAACCCATACTTTGTGTTGTTGTCTTCTTGCTTTACATTTCACTTGGAACCCATACTTTATGTTGTTATCTTCTTTCTTTACTTTCACAAGTACATTTAGTCATCTGATTTTTCCAATGATTGTCTTCTTCACCCTAGTGTATCTCCACTTAGGCATGTTCATCATAAACTTCCATAACTCATTCAATGCATTGTCCAGCTATGTTCTTTGATGGTACATCCAATTGATTCTCATTTATTTCTTCATTTCATTATATAAACTATGTATGGCTATTTCCATCTTTTTGTCTTCAAATCTTTTGTTGTCCTCAACTCCCAGAGTAGTATCACCTATTAAAACTTAAAACATATGTCTTCTCATGCATACTATTTTCCCTTCTTGAGACATTACCTTAGCAATTTTTTGTGTGAGACTTATAAGAACCCTCTTCCATTCTTCTTTATACAATTCTTTACAAATAGCTAAGGCACCTAACTTATTTATCCAATCTTCTTTCTTCTTTATGAAAGACTAGCTACTTATATTATTTCTTCTTTATGAAAGACTAACTACTTGTATTTCTAGAAGCACATAAAATAAATACATCCTAGGAATTAAATTGTTCCTCAACTTGTCTAGGTTCCTTATCATTCACAAAAATGATTGTCAATATATTATGTTGTTCTAGCACGTGTATGTAGCATGTTGTCTCCTTCATACATTCAACTTTTGGAACTTCTAGTCTTTCTACAATTTGTTGATTATAAGTTGAACTCATGATGAGTTTAGAAACACTCCCCATATCCTTATTTCTTTCCAAGACATCTTCTTCTCCTTCATTCCTCTGTTGTGCAAATGGAAGAATTTTGTTGCCATGCTCTTTACTATGTTCAAGACTTGATTCACGTCTTGATCATGTAATAACTCCCTTATCATCAACTTCTTCAGCTATACCTCTGTTGTGCAAATGGAAGAATTTTGTTGCCATGCTCTTTACTATGTTCAAGACTTGATTCACGTCTTGATCATGTAATAACTCCCTTATCATCAACTTCTTCAGCTATACCATTGTTGTTGGCAATTATTTGATGTTCTTTAACTATGTATATAACCTTTGTGCATTCTTCATCAACCTTGGTCTTTGCTAGCCACTCTTCTAGAAACTTTAACTCTTCCTCAAAATATATTATCTCTTTCATTGAATTTCTCTTATTTAGCAGGCTATTTTTTCCACCTGCCTTCTCTTCTTCTGTCATAAGGTTGCTACCTTTCATTTTATCTTTTGAAATCTTTCTATGCTTATATTATTGTATGAATTTATTATGACCTAATAGGGATGTATATGGGGATAAATGTATATGGTATGACCCTAAGGGGGGGCATATATGGGTCTAAATGTACATGTAATGTGTACATATATATGTAATAGAGTCGGCCTAATAGTAAATGAGCCTCATGTGAAAGTGTGAATAGGTATATATAGAAATCATGTATTCATTATTGTCAACATGTGAATTGTGAAGTATGATTGTAATTGGTTATTTGGAGGAGATTACCCTATTCTTTAAGGAGTTATTGTGTAACTTATCTATCTTGGAGTTGTTGGTTGTGGAGTCTAATTATGTTCCTAATTCATATGCAAGTCAAAGAAACTACAGTATACACAATTTTGAATATTGTAAATTCATAGTCAATATGGATCGTTCATTAAAAGGTCGTAGATCTCACGATAGAATTTATGTTAGATTTTTTTTCCCTAGAAGGAAACCCTCTTTTATGAGAGAATTCTATTGAAGTTGTGTATGTGAGTGAATATGGTATTCTAAGAGAGGATATTGTGAAAGAAATAAGAGGAAGTTGCAGTGGGTTCATTGTAGGTTGTATCCCTTAATTTTGTTGGATAATAAAAAAAAGGACATGGAAATTTCTCTAGTGAACGTAGCCCATACCGGATGAACCACATATATCTGTGTCTCTATTGTATTGTGTATCTTCTATGTTTTATTTCCGCATTTGATTTATTCTATTGCTCCACGATCTTGTTTTTCTAACAAGAGTTGTGCTCAATGCTCGCATTCTATACATGGTGTGTACTTTTTTTCTTAAGCATTTTGATCATTACAACCTTCATGAGTTAATTCTTCTTCCTCCTTCATGTTACCATAACTCTCTTTGAGAGTATTTTCTATTAACATCCCTTTATTGTCTCTCCAGACAACTATCTGCTCATCACCTATAAACTTGTGCTCATGCTCATTAAATAAAATACAAAAAGACAAATTTATTACCTCATTCTCTACCTTTGTTTGTTCAACTTCACCATCTTATATATTCTACTTGAGCTCTTGGATTCTTGCATCCTTCTTTCAATATGTCTTCCATTTCCTCTTTTGGAGCCTACAAAACCTTCTTGTCTTCATCTTCCTCTAATTTTTTGTGAACTCATTTTCTCTTTCATCTATATTTTTCTTCTTCCTTTTCTCTTGGTTGTCTAGGATCTCTTTGTTGATCCTTTTCCTATTTCCTGGTGGCAACTTATTTTGCATGGTATTCATCATCTCCAGTCCCTGCATACACACACAAATATTTATTTTCTTTCCCAACACTCATCATTTTCATCCTCTCCAAGGATTGGTCCTTGTTTTGGTTCATAGATGTGAAATTCTACCTCTTCCTCCTTGGATCTCTATCCATACTCAGTTCCATCGATTTCTTCTGCTATCTTCATCCAAACATTGAACCATTGTCTCAAATTTCTCTCATACAAATGTTTGATGGGCCACTTGACCTTCTTCTTCATTCTCCAACCACACTTTTGGTCTTCTTCCATCCACTCATGTAGTAGCTTCATTATCACACTCAGTTTCCCTTTCAACTCAGTTATCTCCCTGCCAAATTCCTTGGCATATATCTTGTTGTGGATTCCTTCTCCTAAACCCTTGGCGTGATTTTCTATAGTCATATTTGTGAGCTTCCCCATACTCAATTGTGAACTGCAAATAAGACTCTATGGTAACAAGTTTTTTTCACCCTGCTAAAAAATATCTCACCAAGGTTTTCTCATGAATCTGGCATTTCGGTATCTCTCTACTAGAACCCTTTGAGATTCCTCTACTCCTCTAAGATTCTGTACTTTACCCACTTCTCCTGAGAGTTTCCACTACTCTCCTTCCTCAACAATTTCTTCCCAATCTTAGCTGGAAGTTGTCCTATGTTATAGCTTCTTTGTTGTAATGGTTTGTGCCACAAAAAATCTTCTTTTTGTCCATTTGTTGCTACCTGCACAATGAATACTCTGCCAGAGTTTAGCTGCAAAATTCAAAATACATATTTACCTCCGAGATTGCATCCAAATCTATACTTCTCCTTTGTTGCACGTAGGAATATTCTTACTCTTATACCACTTAAATTAAGTTCTTATAATACCTTTAGAACTTTCAAGAACCCCTCTCTAATACCAAGACCTAAATAAAACAATGTCCTCTTCTAAACCAAGCTCCCTGGTCAATCAAAGCTCTAATTTTTCATTTCTTTCAAGTATGAATCATATATCATGTAACTAAATCAAGAATTAGTAAAAATTCAATGGGATGTTACTAGAATGTTTGGCTACAAGAGTTATTTAAACCCCCTCTCTTAAGTCCTGCCAATTTAAGTATTCTGTCACTTGATTTCTCTTCTTAGTGTGGCTTCCTTCCTTACCACACATATCCACTCAGTGCCTTCTATGTTTCCTCTGCACCCTTTTCCAGCTTGATTTCTAAACCTACAATCACTTGGTTTTTGGATACGATTATCCCTCGTTCAGGTTTCAACCTTGTCCCAATCTCCTTCAAATGCAATTCCTGTCCATTTATAAGGCGATTTCTCTTGCTATAGACAGTATGGAAGGGTTGTGTATTAGACCTCACACAAGAAGTAGCCAAATTGTTCCCTTGACAAGGCTAACCATGATTCATCATCGAATTCGCCAGTCAAATGGTTCACCCACGATTAGACAAAACATTCCTTTTCGCATTCAATTAAAATTACAGGGCTCGAACAACATGTCACTGATTCGACTGAAATGAAGTTCAAAACAATTTGTTCCTTTCGTGGTTGTTGAATCACACCCCAAAGACACGAACTAGTAGTGCGTGAACGCGTGCGCGCGCGCGCGCACTCACACATATGTGTGTATTCTTTCCTACAATGGTTGGATTCCTATTCTAGATGCCGACGAGAAGGGCTCATAAGAGACAAAGATATAGAAAGATCACTTGTATTGGATAGCGATAATACCTTCATTCGGTCACTGTGAGGATTCGATCAACCTCAGAAATCATGCCATAGTGACATGTTCAAAGGAATTCAAAACTTGCAGTGATTAAACATATGCTTTTCTCCATACATTCTGCATTTTTAGGAAAATCTTGTATCTGCAATACCACAATTTCTTACCTTTGGTTGTGTTCAAGACAACATCACAAGATTGAACTCATGGAATTAATTTGATGCCATATCTGCAATGCTTCACCTTTTTTTACAACGATCTACCATCGCTCAAATCCATCTCTATCAATCGCATAACCGGGTATGCATAGTCTATTATTTAGATCTTGCATTCTATTATGGCTTGTATTCATGAGTTTTAGATCAGTTCCCTCCAAAGAGAAAACAAAATCGATGGGCATAGCAATGTATTCATTCATTCACAAGAAACAGAGACTATCTCATGCTGTAAAGGAATTCACAATTATTCAACCACATTCATCCTGCATAAAGGAATTCACAATTATTCAACCACATTCATCCCGCAAAATAAACACAGAAATCAATCAAACTAGTTGGAATGAGGAAATCCATAAGAGAAACATAAAAATTCAGACAACTTCTTTTGTTTCTTCTAAATTTGTCCAAGTTCCATAATTTCATGATCTTGGCATCCTTTGGCATGTGTTAGGGACGTAACCTCCCTAACCCATCACATAGGTAGAACAATATATTTCCCATGTAATAAAGGCCAACCTTAGTTAATAAGGCCTATTTAATAATGTGAACAAGTATAATGTAACAAGACTTAATATAAGTTTCTTCTTTTAGAAATGTTTTCCTTTAGAATGTTCTTTATAAGATATAATTAGCATAAATAAGAGTATACGGCATGAGAAAGTATTGTATTGAGAATTAATGTAATAGAGCTCTGCTGGAGGTTTTCCCCTTTAAGAGGCAAGTGAACTTGGATTTATATCAATAAAGGTATCATTGTTGGTGTTATTATTCTCTATTATTTTTTGTTCCACTAGTATTTGTTGCAATATTTATGTTTCTACTTTTTATAATACATTTGGTACCTTACAAATTGTATCAGAGAACTTTCCTTTGCATAAATTGTCGAAAAACATTCCAAGGTAGAGACGTGTATTGTCAGCATCTTTAAATCATAGAGATTTGTTGTTCAATAGGTAAAACTTCTCTTGGGGAAGACTACACACAAGAAATAAATATGGTTTCATGGGGTTATTCGAATAAAATGTTTCACCTTCTCGAAAACCTTTGTAACCCTTGTAGGTACCCAAAATATTTTATGGGGCAGAAGTGTAAGGAACACAAACTTTTTATAGTCATTTCTTAGGATGTTGTTGACTAGAAGGTCGAAGTTCAAGGATAATTTTAAGGATGAAAATTTATCTCACATTGTAGAAACCTTGGTGAATCTTAGTAGCCCTTAATATGCAAACTATAAAATATTTGACGATATTTTTTTGTAAAACTATTCAAATTTCTAAGGATTTAATATATTTTCTATAAAATTTGGGCTATTTTTAAGGTAAAACAATTTTATTCTATAGAATTTGGACAAATCACTTTTAGACATAATGGAAATTGGAGTACCTTTTTTTTGGAAAAATCATGGAGAATTAGCCCATGGGAGATATGTAGCCCCTAAAATTTCCCCTCATGAAGTTTCCCTTGTGGAATAGCTACCCCTGGCAAATGAGCCTATTCCTCCCTCTGATCCACCAGAAGTTGAACCGTTGATTTCATTGTGTGCCCTCATTGGATTCTCTGGTCCCTAAACCCTCAAGCTAATTGGATGCATTAAGCATAAGAAAGTCATAATCCTAGTTGACAGTGAAAATACCCATAATTTTATTCATTGTTTCATTTCCCAAGAAATCAATTCCTATATCTGTGCAGTCAAGAATTTCAAATTGTGATTTCCAATGGAGGTTCCATTAAATATGGCAGGAATTGTTAAAACGTGCGCCTACAAATTGGTCAGTTCCACCTTAAATCTCATATGGTTTTTTTCAACATGGGAAGTTGTGACATTGTGCTTGGTGTTGAATAATTACACACTTTCAACCCCATCCTCATGGAATTTAAGGACATATCCATGCAATTCCAATAGGAAGGACAATAGTATAATTTCCAAGGCATCACAACACGCTCATTTGAGATCATCAATTCCCCTCGAATGGAAAAACTACTCAAAAAAAGACATTTTGGCATTATTTTCCAACTCCATTCCACTCACGTTGTTAAGACAGCCATTGTGCACCTTGAATTCCAATCTATACTCTCCCAACACCAAGCTATTTTTAACACCCCATGGAGTTCATCCTTCCCATGGAATCGGTGATCATTCCATAGCTCTAGTACCAAGAATTCTTCCTCCCAATTTTCACCCTTATCATCATCCCTTTTCCCAAAAAAATGAAATTTAGAAAATTATTCAAGAATTTCTAGAAGTGGGTGTTATTTTCCCTAGTACTAGCCCATATTATTATTTGGTAGTCATGGTACTCAAGGAATAAGGCACTTGGTGCATGTGTCCTAATTTTTTTTCCCTCAACAAACTCACAATCAAAGACAAATTTCCTATTCCTTTCATTGATGACCTTCTGGGTGAATTGATTGGTGCTCAATACTTTACCAAACTTGATCTGCATTCTGGATACCACTAGATATGTATGAAAGAGGAATACATCTCCAATACTACCTTTAAAACTCATGAAGGTCACTATGAGTTCTTGCTCATACCCTTTTTCCTATGTAATTCCCCCTCCACTTTTCAAAGTCTCATGAATAACGTATTTCGTCCTTTTCTTTGTCATTTTGTATTAGTTTCTTTGATGATATTCTCATCTATAGTAAAAATTTTCAATCCCATCTCACCCATGTGGATCAAGTTCTCCATCTATTGTCTAAGCAAAAAAAATTTCTCAAACAATATAAATGTGCGTTTGGAGCCTCTGAAGTTGAGTGTCTGGATCATATTGTAGGAAAGGATGGTATATGGGTGGATCCTAAGAAAATTCAAGATATGAAGGATTGGCCTCACCCTAAAAATCTTAAAATATTATGTGGTTTCATGGGTTTAACAGGATATTATCACAAGTTTGTTTATAATTATGGAAAAATTGCAGCTTCTCTCATTGTTCTCCTTAAAAAGAAATCTTTCAGTTGGACTCTGGTAGATGATCAATCCTTCTATGACTTGAAAGATATTATGTGAAAATATCTTGTCTTGACACTACTAGAATTCACTAAGAATTTTGTTCTGGAATATGATGCATCATGGAAAGGAATTGTGACAATCCTCATGAAATATGGTTGACCTTTGGCTTTCACTCGCAAGAAAATATCAAAGCAACATTTGAGAAAATCAACCTCGAAAAGGAAATGCTAGTTATTCTACATGCAGTGGATCTCTAGCATCCTTATATATTGGGGAAACACTTCCAAATTAAAACTAGTCATCGTAGCCTCAAGTATTTTCTGGAACAAATAATTTCATCCCCGGAGAAACAAAAATGAGTGACCAAGATTTTTGGATATGATTATGAGATCATCTACAAGAAGGGAAAATAAAATGTGGTTGTTGATGCTCTTTCAATTGGAACACAAAATTTCATCCCCGGAGGAACAAATACGGGTGACCAAGCTATTTGGATATGATTATGAGAGAATCTACAAGAAGGGAAATTAAAATGTGGTTGTTTATGTTATTTTAAGGAAATATGAAGAAGAAGGGTCCCTCTTTTCCCTCTCATTATTTCAAGTAGTACACTAGATTCAAGCCATTAGCCAGAAATGGTTGCAAGACCCCAAAATTTCTAGCCCAGTCCAAAAATTGCAAAAGGATCCTCAAGATTCTTGGGTACTCTTGGCACAATTAAGAGCTTATCTATAAAGGTCACCTATATTTAAGAAAATGGTCAAACCTTAAATCCATGGTGCTCCTTGGGTTTCATGCTTCACCCACAACTAGGAATTCAAGGTTTACCAAAACTTATGAATGGGTCGAACATTCTTTTTTCTAGGACGGTATGAAACAAGAAATCTGCACCTTTGTGGATGAATGTGATACCTATCAACACAATAAGTGAGAAACAATTAAAGCTCCAGGAACACTCCAACCACTCTCGATTCCACCTACTAGTTGATGTGATATTTCTATGGATTTCATTGTTTTCTTACCTAATTTAGGAAATAATTCAGTCATCATTATGGTGGTAGATTGTATTTCCAAATATGATCATTTATGTTATCTTCAACACTCGCTCACTGAATCCATAGTGGATCATTTTTTTATGGATAATATATTCAAACTCCATGGCATGGCTCATTTATTCTCTCTAATCATGATCCAACTTTCACTAGAAATTTTTGAAAATAATTTGTTAGGCTCCATGGAACCCAATTGTATCTCAGCACCACCTATCATCCCTATATTGATGGACAAATTGAAGTTGTCAATAAGTATTTGGAAATTTATTTATGGTTTTTTCATCCAAGAGACAACATTAGTGGGATCAGTGACTACCTGTAGTTGAATGGTGGTACAACACATCTTACCACACTTCCACTCACATGACTCCTTTTGAACCAATCTATGGTAAAAATACATCGTCGGTTCTCTCATACATGCCATGTGTCTCTAAGGTTTAGGAGCTTGACATCAATCTTACAGTCCGAGGGGCCATTCTCTGTACCCTCAAAGAAAATTTGGTCCTGAATCAGAATCACATGAAGCAACAAGTAGATCAGAGTCGTTCTAAATGTCAATTCATTGAAGGGGACCAATTTTTTCTTCATTTGCAACCTTCTAAGAAGACTTCACTCAAACATGAACACTGTGAGAAATGTTCCCGCAAATGTTTTGGTCCTTATCCAATTCTTAAGTGAGTGGGGCCAATGGCCTACCACCTAGTGAGTGAAGCACGATGCATGTCTGGCCACTAACAAAGCATTGTGTGGTGCTAACATGTCACACTAACCCGTCACATTAAATTGGACCCTAAGACTAATAGAGGACATATGGGAATGCCAACAGGGAATTCACAGAGATGAACCATCAGCATCCCCCTGGAAGAGAGGGACCCACCGAAGGATACCAAAGGCACAATTCAACGATGACATGTGACTTGTCTCAATCCCACATAGTTTCCACCATGGACCTATATGAGGTTTTCATGTGTCTGTGGGCCCAACTGATGTCACTAAAATTATGTGCCTTCACCTAATTCATTTTTTTCATCAATGGCACATTGACGTGTGGTGGTCAAAGGGTTAAAATAAGGGGAAAAGGCCTCATTGGGAATAAATAACACCATCTCCAAAGCACCAAGTTCTTTCAAGAAAACTACAACAGCCTCCTCATCCACTTCCTCCAACAGTCAAAAGGTGACCCAAGAACTCCTATAGTTGCTACAGTTTGATCCAAAAAGTATCCATAGAAGCCTAAGGATAAATCAGAATTGGTAGAAGCACCTCAGGAAGCTCAGAATGGCCTCAATAGGTAGAGAAAGGAAAAAAATCAATGTATTCAAAACTCAGTAAAATTTGCATCATCGCGAAGAGAGTGTTGCAAGATTTCCAATGACGTAAACGACTCATCAAATGGAGTTACAGATCAAAAGATATTAACAGTCAAATTTTTGGTCAACCTAGCCCAGTCAGCATGGATGAGTCAACATTTGTATTGCTAATGTCAACATCAGTATAGATGATGTCATCATTTGTACAAGGTATGTGGCACATGGAGAGAATGACCCGTGTCATGTTGATGTCAACATGACGTCAGCATGATGACATGGCAGGACTAGAGGTTGCCACGCGTCACTCGATTTTGGACTTTTCTGGTCAATCCGTGCACCAATGGGAAAGTGCCATGTGGCAGTCCATACAACCACGTGGAATACCGTACCACCACCCGACAGGGGTTGTGGCAGGATAACGTGGTAGAGATGACATGGTTGTCTGTGTAATGTGGTGATGTGGGCCAATGAAAGGTCACCACGTGGCCCATTCATGGGCTACCACTTGGCAGAAGGCATATGCCCAAGGATGCCCAACAACTGAATTTTAAAATGGGAAAAGGGGTTGGCTGGCGCAAACCCCCAGTTCGCTAATTTTATAACACAATCCGCAGCCAGATCTAGCAGGATCTGCCAAATCCAAACCATACTCCAAAGTTAGCACGAGCTAACAAACAAACAATACACACACACACACACACAGATATATATATATTCCATGTATTAAAATGGAGGTCTGCGGGCTTGACCCCAGAACCTCCTCCAACAATGCAATTTAAATATATCCACCAACCAACAAGCCAAACGACCGTTTTGGTAAATCTACCCCTGATTTTTATTTAAGATTTGGGTTTTTCCAGAGCTTGGGGGTCAAACTAGGGCATGCAACCGTATGGATGGGGCATGGAAAACAATAAATTTTCCATGAATTTATTGCAGGTGCAAGCACGAAAACTGAGATGAATTTTCTGAAGGGCATGAAAGTGCCAGACTCAAATCAAGGCATGGAGATAGTCGTTTTTGGGTAATTCAACTCCATGAATTCAGTGGTGTTGTTTGTTTTTTTATCTAAGGAAAGATTTTTCATCTTAACTCCATAATGAAGTATACTTATGTATTTTTCCAAATTCTTTTATTGAGTTAATAAAAAGACCTACCCATTTGAGAGCAAGACCCGAAAATGTAGTCCACCAGGGATGAACTTTGTTATCAAGTTTTTTTTGTTCAGATCTGATGCATATGTATCTTCATTATTGGGTTATTCCTTCATTATGATGCACTTCAATTTATGCTCATTTAATACATTTCTTTAATAATTCACATCCATGATATGATCCCGGATCATGTTGGTATTAGAGAAGACATATTTGAATTGAAATGATGAGTGTGAATGCTTACTAGGGCCAACCATAAACAAGGTGAAACAACACTTAATAATTTCAACCCATAGATTGGTCGTGCATCCCGAAGGGAAAAATGGCCAAAGAGGACAAGCGTGATGAACATGTGAAAAACTTCCATGTGGTATTTTATCGCATGTCAAAAATGGTCAAACGAATGTATGGAGACTACGAGAAGAGGATGAAGAAGAAAGGGAATAAAAAGGAAGCACAAGAAGATGATAATTCTTCAGTGAATCAAGGGGCTGGAGGAGACCCTCTTGAGCCTCCATCTTCACCATCAATTTCTAGCTCTTCTTCCTCTGAGAATTCTCATCATTCTCATCGTTCTAGCCATAAATCTTCTTTTAATAAACTATTATTAAAGCTTGATGTAAAATTTTCTTTACCTATGTTTAATGGAGATGTTAATCCTGAAAGGCTAGATAATTGGATATGACAGGTTGAAGTATATTGTCATGTTCAATAGATTGATGAAGTGAAAGTTAAAGTGAAATTGGCCTCTCTTCGGTTGGAAGGAACTACTCTCATATGGTGGGAGAGAAAACTTCAGGATAGAAGTAAGTGTGGTAATCTTCTTTCCTCATGGTTGGAATTTAAATCAGAAATGAGGAAGCAATTTTATCCATTGGGTTATTTACATAAAACAATGATAGAATGGAAGACTTTAAGACAAAGTAAAGGCCAAAATGTACAAAGTTTCACAAAAGAATGTAGGAAAAAATCTCTTGCATTGAACATTCTTTTAGATTCTTGAGAAACTTTAATGAAGTATATTGGCAAACTTCACAGTTATATTCATCATACTTTACTATTTTTTAACCCCACCAGTCTTGACGAAGTTTGTGTGCAAGCCACTCACCTTGAGAACAGGGGAAAACATGTTCAAGAAGATCCCACAAAGAAAACTTCTTATTTCCCACATAAGCAATTTAAAAAGTTTAAAATGAAGGAAAACAATACCGTCACCACAAAGAAGGGAGAAGGAAATCAATCTTGTACTCATTGCAATAAATATGGACACAACAATGAGCACTGTTGGAAAATACATGCAGAGAAGATACCAAAGAAGTTCAATGGAAAGGTGAAGACAAAGACCATTGCTATGATGCAACAAGATCTTGGTTCTGATTTAGGAAATGAGGAAAATATCACATCAGTTGGAGTACAAGGTAAATATTCCCTTCATGCTAGTTCAAGTTCCAATAATGAATATCATGATGATGAAAGAAAAATGAATGAATTATTTCACATAAGGGTTGTATCTAATCACACTAAGATAGATACATTATTTGATCTGGGTTCCCAAGTAAACTTGATATTTGAAGCACTTGTCAAAAAGATGGGTCTTAAAATTAAACCACATCCAAAACCTTATCCTATTGGTTGGGTATGTGATAAAGAAAAACTTAATGTCACCAGGAAGTGTAAGGTGAGATTTTCTATTGCTTCAAATTTGATTGATGAATTTGATTTGGATGTTGTTCCACTTGATATATGTGGCATAGTGTTGGGGAGTCCTTATCTTTATGATGGAAAATCAATCTTCTTTCATCACGAGAACAAATATCACCTTACGAAAAGGGGAGTAAAATATATCGTTAGATCCCACAACATGAGGGTAAACAAAACACTTGTTAGTGCAGGACAAATGAAGAGAATCATAAACACTAATAAGATATATGTACTCATGGTCGTTAGGGAAAAGGATTTCAGAACATCTGACACCTTTCAAGGATGTGATCCTTCTCATAAGAAAGAATTAATTGATATTGTTTCTAAATATGATGATATTTTTCAGGAACCAGATGGATTACCTCCTAAGAGGGAAATTCAACATGAAATTCATCTTCAACAAGATTCTCCCTTTCCTAATGTGGGAATGTACAGGATGTCAGTTGTAGAGATGACAGAGATAAAAAGGAAGTACAAGGCTTACTGGATCAAGGGGTCATCAGGACCAGTTCATCTCCTTGTGGTTCTTCGATTTTGATCGTGCCAAAGAAGGATGGAACATGGAAAATGTGTGTCAATTACCGAGCCTTAAATAAAATCACGGTGAAAAATCGATACCCTCTTCCTCATATAGATTATTTACTTGATAAATTAAATAATGTTGTTTATTTCACTAAGTTGGATTTGCGCAGTGGATACCATCAGATCAGGGTTGCATAACAAGATGCATGGAAAACTGTCTTTAAACCAAACAAAGATTTTTTGAGTGGTTAGGTGTGTTTTTTGGCCTTTGTAATGCTCCTACAACCTTCATGCGTGTGATGAATGATATATTCAGGCCATTTCTAGATGATTTTGTAATTTATATTTAAACAACATTCTTATATTTAGTGGGACTTGGGATGAACATGTAAGGCATGTAAAGCAAGTATTAGATACTTTTCAAAGGGAAAAATTATATGTAAAATTGTCCAAATGTGAATTTGGAAAGACTGCACTTGTGTACTAAGGTCATATTGTAGGAGGAGGACAATTGAAAATTGATCCTTCCAAAATTGATGTAATTGTAAATTGGCCTGAGCCCAAAAGTATAACCAAAGTATGAAGCTTCTTAGGTGCATTCCAATACTGGAGGAGATTCATTTCAAACTTCTCATTTATTGTAGATCTTTTTCATGCCTTAACCAGTATGAAGAACACTTTTCAGTGAGGAGGAAAGGAACAAAAGGCTTTTGATACTTTGAAGGAAAAGACCAGTACTACACCAGTATTAGCACTGTCGAATATTCAAAAACCTTTTGAGATCGAGACAGATGTCAGCGAATACGCCATGGGTGCATTATTGATGCAATATTGTAAGCCTATCTGTTACCACTCTGAAACTTTTAACCAAGTTGTTGTTAACTATCCTACATATGATAAAGATTTTTATGCATTAGTTCAAAGTGTAAAGAAATGGAAGCACTACTTGTTAGGGAAGGAAACAATCATACATACAGATCACCATCCCTTACATTATCTCCAAGCACAAACCAAGTTGCAACAATCTCGACACTACAGGTGGATGGGTTTTCTTCAATAGTTTCATTTGGTAAACAAATACAAAAAGGGTACAAGTAACAAGGTAGTTGATATGCTTTCTAGACCTCCTATTGTTGCTTCTATTATTTTGAAGAATGCTTATTTATCTCATGATAGCTATGTGGAACAATATGTTTTTGATAAATATTTTAAAGAGGTATTTGCAAAGCTAACCCATGGTGCACAGGTAGAGAACTATTGCCTGCAGGGAAAACTACTCTACCATCTTGGAAAGCTTTGTATTCCTACAAGTCAATGATTCCATGTAATATGAGAAGCTCTCACTTCTCTTGTGTCTGGGAATTTTTGGGTAGGAAAGACTATGGCTCATTTGCTAAGATTTTGTTATTGGCCTCAGATGAAAGCAATTGTAACTAAATATGTAAAGGGGTGTGTGTTGTGATCTACTTGTAAGACCACTAATAGAAAATTGGGGCTATACTCACCACTTCTTGTTCCATCCCATCCATGGGAGAGTATCTCCATGGATTTTGTAGGGGGTTTACCAATGTCAAAAAGGGGTCATGACTATTTGTATGTTGTAGTGGATAGGATCAACAAGATGTGTATCTTGATGCCATGTAAAAATCATATCACTATTGAGAATATTGTTAATGTCGCCTTTCAGTATGTTTGGGTTCACTTTGGGTTACCCACATCCATTATCTTAGATCGAGATACTTGATTCCTTGGGGATTTTTGGACAAGTATGTGGAGAATGATGGACACCAAGTTGAAGAGGGGCATTTATTTCCATCCATAGACCGATGAAAATATAAGGTTGTTAACCAAACAATGGTACTTTTGCTTTGAGGCTACTACAACAAGCATCCCAAGTTATGGGATGAAGAGATACCCTATGTGCAACATGCTTACAATCGAGCCTTGCATTCATCCACTCAGTGTTCACCATTCGAGGAACTTTTTGGTTATTTACCTAAGGTCCCTATAGAATTGATGTATGGGAGAGATTTCGATTCAAATGAAGAAAGAAACAAAGACATGGCCCTCAAGTTCATTCATAGGATTGAGAAGGTACACCAAACAGCCAGGGAACAATTGGAGAAAATTCAAGCACATTATAAATCTCGGCATGACAAACACAGGGTTGATCATCGGTTCCATTTTGGAGACTAGGTATGGCTTCACATTAGCAAGGAGAGATTGAAGGGTGAATCTAAGAAACTCAAGCCCATCCAATATAGACCCTTCACTATTTTGGAGAAAAGAGGTACCAATGCTTTTCGTCTAGATATTCCACCTTATATGCATATATACTCAGTTGTAAATGTGGAAAACTTGAAACATTTTTAGCTTCCCATGATCATGGATCAGGGTGAGAAAGTTTCAATACCTTCAGTTGATGAGTTTTATCCTGATTACTTGGACGATTTGAAGGAATATATCATCCTGGACAGGAGGAAGATGACTTCACACAAGGGTGATGTTTATTATCTTTGAGTGGGCTTAAAGGGCACACATCTAAGAAAAGAAAAGTTGATTGAGAAGGACAAGGTGAGGGAAATCTTCCCTCACTTATATGTTGATTGATGAAAGATTTTGGTGGTCCAAAAATCTCTCAATGGGAAGGAGTGATCCAAAAATGATCCAGAGAAGACTAAGGATAACTCAAATTGGAAGAAGCACCTCAGGAAGCTCAAAATGGCCTTAGCAGATAGAGAAAGGGAAAAATATCAATGTCTTCAAAACTCAGTGAAATTGGCACCATCGTGAAGAGAGCGTCACAAGATTTCCAACAACATAAACAAATCGTCAAATGGAGTTACGGATCAAAAGATATTTGCGGTCAAATTTTTGGTCAACCTAGCCTAGTCAGCAGGGATGAGTTAGCATCCGTACTACTGATGTCAGCATCATTACAGATGATTTCATTATCCGTACAAGGTACGTGGCACACGGAAAGAATGACACATGTCATGCTGATGTCACCGTGATGATGTGGTAGCACCAGAGGCTTCCACATGTCACTCGATTTTTGCACTTTTTCGGTCAATCCATGGACCAATGGGCAAGTGTCATGTGGAACTCCATACATCCCCATGGCATACCATACAACCACTAAGAAGGTGATGTGGTAGGATGACATGCTAGGACGACGTGGCTGAGGTGACGTGGTTGTCCATGTAATGAGGTGACGTGGGCAAATGAAAGGTCGCCACGTGGCAGCGAAAAAATGCCCAAGGATCCCCAACAAATGAATTTTAAAAATGGGAAAATGGGTTGGCTGGCACCAACCCCCAGTCCACTAAGTTTATAACACAATCTGCTACCAGATATGGCCGGATCCACCAAATCCAAACCATACTCCAAAGTTAGCATGGGCCAACAAAAAAACAACATATATATATATATGTGTGTGTGTGTGTGTGTGTGTATGTGTGTGTGTGTGTGTGTGTGTGTGTTCCATGTATTAAAATGGAGGTCTGCGGGCTTGACCTGGAAACCTCCTCCAACAAAGCACTTTAAATATATCCCCCAACCAACCAGCCAAGTGGCTTTGTTGGTAAATCCACCCCCGATTTTTATTTAAGAGTTGGGTTTTGCCAGAACTTGGGGGTCAAACCAGTGTGCGCAAACATACAAAAGGGGCATAGAAAACGAGAAATTTTCCATGAATTTATTGCAGGTTCAGGCACAAAAACCTAGATGAATTTTCTCAAGGGCTTGAAAGTTCTAGACTCAGATCAAGGCATGGAGACAGTCGTTTTTGGGTAACTCGACACCACAAATTCAATGGTGTTGTTTTTTTTTTTTTCTGATCTGAGCAAGGCTTCTGTAACTTAACTCCAGAATGAGGTATACTTATGTATTTTTCCAAAAAAAATTGTTGAGTTAATAAAAAGGCCTACCCATTTGAGAGCAGGACCAAGAGACGTAGTCCACCAGGGACGAACTCCATTATAAAGTTTTGTTTGTTCATATATGATGTATATGTCTCTTCATTATTGATTTATTCCTTCTTTATGATGCACTTCAATTTATGCTCTTTTAATACAATTCTTTAATAAGTCACATCGATGAAAATATCCCAGATAACATTCACTCCTGCAAATTATTTCTATCATTTAATTGTTAAAATGGATACTTTTACAAACCCTAGAAAGTCACATTCCTCTAAGAAACCTTCAGTTGCATATGATCCCCTAATTGACCGAGATGGTGATATTTTTGACCTGGCCCTATCCTTTCTCGACCTGTTACAAAGCATTTATAGTTTCTTGACCACTGTTAACAATGGTCAAGATTATTTACACTTATGTGAATAAAAATTTTCCTGGTCTAGCATCCTGCAAAATTTTAATTTCCCTGAGATATCTTTGGTGATCTCTCCTATGATCATCGTACCCTCATTATCTGTGGATATCAAGTTGTTTGCAGTATATCCTAATATTCCCTGGACTAAATGATTTATTTACCTAATTCCTCCTATGATACCCTAGAAGAACATACTTTAGAGGCCAAATATAAATATTTGTCTCAAATTGATAAACAAAGCCTTCTAGAACACCTTTTATCCCCTAATATCAAGTACCTCACCTCCATTAAAATCTCGCATGTTCCCTGAAATTGTTAGGCAATCTCTAACCATTATCTGCCAAATCCTAGGTTATGACCATGACAGGGTAGTTGATGATGATATCCTTGGGTTTTTCTCTCTTCTATTGTCATTAACCTCCATGGTCCTTCCCAAGTTTAACTATTTTTTTCTCTTGGAAGAGTTCATGCAAGATCATCTAGAGAAATTCCATAGAGATGGTTCCTTCAAGTATCAATAATGTGTGGTGTATCTCATCCTCATTCGTAACAATCCCTACTTTGAGGCTTGGGGAATAAATATCACTAATGATATTGCGGTCTTGAATCCAATCAATAAATGGACTCAGGGGATGAGAATACAAGAACAAAATAGAGTTTTAGTCCTCTATGTAAACCAATACATGAGGGCCACATATACTCTGATACATGGCACCCCACTTTCTAGAGTCATCCTAGAAATGAGGCACTCTCTAAATTTGAGCAAGGATGCTAGGATAGGGAATTGGTACATAGTAGACGACCATAATGTTGTTAGAGTGTATGATTTCGAACAAGAACCATTCATGCTCCCTATTTTATTAACATCAATAATTTTGTCTCTATAGTATATCAAAGATTGATGGCTAATCAATTCTTTTTTTTCCCACACAAAAAATTAATCACCTTCACACTACCATAGTACGTTGTCCTATTTTTGGTTAAACAAAGAAAAAAAAATTCTACAACAGAAGAGATGTTGAAACAATTTGACTTTGAGAAAGGGAAATGGTAGATATATGACCGCCATTGTGTCATTGTTGCAAGAAAGCCAACATACAAGACTCACCCCAATGTGTTAGTAGAAAGGAATACAAACCTATAATCTTGGGAGGAAGTCAAGAAGATCCTAGGAAGTAACACCCCCAGCTCAATTGCCTCATTATCCCAAGATATCACATTCCAAACCACACATCCTATAAAAATATGATCCTCAGAAACATAGTTAGGAGTGGATGTTAATGGGGAACAAAACAAAAATCAAAAGGAGATGAGGAGGAGGAAACATAAGATAGTGTGTTAGGAAGTTTGGATAAAGGAAAATGTGTGTTGAAAATAACTTAAGGGGAGAGTGATTCTAAGGGACCAACCTTAACTATTGATCACCTCCCCTTAGCCATGCTATCAACATGAGATATTAAGAAAACACTTGGCAATGGGGAAGCAACAAAAAAATTAACTCTTTATTCTCTCAATACTTGTGCATAAAAAGGAACAATAGAGAAATGAAAAAGGAGATGTATCCCCAAGAAGGGGGAGATATAACACAAATAAATATACTAACAACAATGGATTATCAACAAGGCACCTTCAATTTGGCCTTGTTGGAATTAAAGGTGCCAAAGCCCATATCCCAAGCAGACTATGAGGAAAACTAGGTCAAACATAAGCTCAAAAATGTTCAACCAACTCATCTAATTGACTCTCATCAACAAGAAAGTGAAATGTTGTATAAATAGGTGCTTCAATCCTATGCTAGTGAGAGGAAGATGATGGAAATGGTGCACAATATCAATAGGCAGCTAAAGAAAGAGAAGGCTTTCACCAAGGAAAGTCAAAGAAGGATAATAGAGCTTGAAAAGAATATCACATCTCTAGTAATATATACCGAAGACCCCACTATTGTGGGAGAGTTGATGAAGCATAAATATAATAATATCAAGGTTTTAAGTAATAGGCTTGACCTCCTTGAATCTCAACATGTGAAAACTCCATAGTTTCAAGCCAGCCATGAAGAAAAGGAGCATCTTTATCACCAACTAGTTGAGAGAAAGAAAGCCATAAAAAAGTTGGAGAGTGAAAATGAGAAGCTACAAGAGGAAAATGAAACTCTCAGGAATCAAAATACTCATCTAGCCCAAATATAAAATTCCAAAACAGAGCAGGCCATCCTAACCCAAAAGAAGTCCTAGCTAAAGTGATGGCTAACCTTAGTGTGAAAGAGATGGAGCTAGGCACTTTGACTATCCATCTCAAAAATAAAAATTACAGCATGATAGAATTGGAGGAGAAAGAAAAGAGAAGAGACGTCATGTTGTCTTAGATAAATACTACTAAGGATGGGGCCCTAAAGGAGATGGAGAAATTAAAGACCAAAATTACAGGAAAAATGACCCTTAAGTCAACCGGACATGTAATTTGGGATAACATATCCACATTAATATCTAACAATTGGTCACACTTCTCCCTAATAGAGGATGAGTTGGAGCTACACACCTCAGCCAAGAAAGACATAACCAGGACAACCAGTGAGCTTAAAAATAAGATAGATTTGGAAAATGAAATTATTAAGTTCCAGAATAGTAGGAATAAGGAGAAGCTCAAGGACCTAAATGTTAATGACAGAACTAGTATCATAATTGATGTTAAAAAGGTTCTTACTAAGATTAGGCTCATGTAAAAAGTTGAAAACATGTTTCATGAAATAACAAGGGAAGTATCATCTTTCAGAATAATTTTCACTGAATTCCTCAAACTTGGGTTTCCAACCCCTTGGGATGGGAATGGAGATATACTCCTATAAAATAATATCAAGAGAAATTGGAGCAGTGCAGGAACAATGATAGTATGTTTGACAAGATGCAATGGGTTTTTCTAGGGAAGGATGTTCTAGATATTCTGAGAAAGGATTTTTCTAAGGCAGGATGTTCTATATATTGTGGCAATGGATTTCAAAATTTTACATAGCCTAAAAGAAATTTTTAAGAACCCGCCCCAGCCATTCTATGAAATATACACCAATCCGGATGAGCTTCTAAGAAATATGAACATGAATAAATACCCTATGCGCAAGGCTTGGAATTGCATGTGTCAATACACCAAGATCACTTTAGGAAGGCAAGGAGAATCAAGTGACACACGGCAAGCCTAGTAATAAAGGTACAAAACGTAAAATACTAAGTAAGAAATTTTTACCATAGTGGGGCCCCTCTTAAAATAAGAGGCGGTTTTGAAGAATAAATAAGAAATAAACAATATCAAGAAGTTATTTTGGAGAGAGAACAAGTCTATTAAGGAGGATTAAGGAGCCCTTTCCAGGGGTCGGTACTTTGGGGAATTAAAGAGTTTCTTATACTCAATGTTACAATATTGCAGATCTCAAGCATAGGCAAATGATGAAGGAAGAAGGCCTCAAGAGATTCATTGTATTTGTTTTCTAATAAATTCATTTCTCCTATTTCTATATGATTGTATCATATCTCATTAATAAAATCTCAAAACAACACATTAGTATCACATTTAGTGTTACTGTGTGATGTTTATCAGGACACTGAATTGACTTCATCTTACATAACTAGTTCTTTTCATTTCACTTGATATATTTGAATGTATGTAAAGGTTACCTCCCTATGTTTATTCAATGAAGTCTTAAACTTGTGTGAAGCAGATCCTTTCACAAATCTTGATGTTTTTTGTTATAATTGTTGAGTTCTTAATTGCTCAATACATTTTATTTTTGTTATAGACTACAAGATTTATTATTAGAAATATCTTTCATTTTTAAATGTATTTCTCAAAATTCATCCACCCATTCCTTTGAAATTTCAAATTTCTAGAATGCATGTGGTAGCATGCTTCTTTTGGTTTAGGTTTTATCCATTTGTTCTAAAATTGATTGAAGGTCAGAAAATAAAGAGAGGGAGAGAGAGAGAGATCCAAAAAATTCCCACGGTATTTTCTCTATACAAGCATGGATTTGAAGCTTAATATGATCCTTAGCCCCTGAGGTGCCTTGGCATAGCTCTATAAACAACCTGGAACATCTTAAGGAACAACACATATCTTCTAGTTTTGTTCCTTTTACAAGTCGCCCTAAAAGTGGGACTTGAACTTTTGTGGATAAATTCTCCCTGCTCCTCTCTTTAAATGGAAATTTTCCATGTTAGAGGACAAATTAACCCAAGTTGTCGAGTTTCATGTTGCTCTGAAATTCATTAGTATTTAATTGTTTTTCTTTTAATATTGATAAAATGGAAATTTATCTAGTTTAATCATATAGTTCTCTTACATGACCATTACATGAAAAGTTATTAACTCTTGATTTAGCAATTACTCAAGAGAATCAACATGAACATGATGGTTGGGATATTTTCCTTAACATGACACCAATACACAAGCGTTGAGGGTCCTCCACAAATGAAAAGTATGACCCTTCACTTGATGCAAACATAATTTTGAAAGAAACTTTATTTAATTTCTCTAATGTTTAAGATTATACCATTTCTCTTTTAATCCAATTATACATTTTCTTGTGGTGGACACAGAGGTGGCCTTTTCTTGTAAAAACTCCATGTATATAGATATTATGCACATAGTAATGGTTAATATAAGATTTTTTTATAAAATAGAGTGTGTCATTATATGTAAGTAACATTTTTAACATAGTTACCAATTTGACGAGAACTGTGACCTTAAAATGAGAATTCTACCCCCGAAAACCCATATTCTTTGGTCAAAAACACCAAAAACAACCTATGAATAGAAAATAAGTGCCACTAGTAGAATCCTTTTTTCCTCAAGGTTAAGACAAGATTTTGCGACCATGGTCTTTTCGTTGCTAGCTAGGACCATAAAAGAAACACTTGAATTGAAAAGTTGTACGGCTAGTGGCAGATTTTTTTTTTTTTTCTGAGGTCAAGTTACAATTTGTTTGATACCATGGCCTTAAAAATCAATACCAATGCAACCAAACTCTTAAAATGAACCCTTAAATTGAAAAGTAGTGCCATCAATACAAACCACCCCCTTTCTTGAAAGATTTAATTGCAACTTTTTGGATACCATGGCCTTAAAAACTAGTATTATTTCATTGTAAATCCTAAAATCAACCTCTGAATCAAAAAGAGGTCTCATGAGTAACAACCAATAGCTCCAATACAAAAAAAATTGTAATGTAGGATAAATAATCCTAGAACGAGAGACATTCTCAACCATTGAATGAGTATAAAGACAAATTCTAAAATAACTTCATTGGGAATAGGAGGATCCTCCAACATAATTCAAATTTTTTATAATTTTTGGAAGTTATGTCTGAAATCTTATAGGAATAATTGGTTGAAATGCATGGTTGAATTCAATAATAACATGTTATCTTGTTTGAACATAGTTCCCATTACAATAGAGTGTTCTACAATTGATTCCCTCGATAATTTCTCACCTAATGATTCGATAAGAGAATATTACTCTTAAGTGAGCCACCATAATTTAATTGAGGAAGAATTGTTTTCCCATTGTCATTGCTTGGGTGTTTCAAAGAAAAAACATCCAAAATGTTCAAGTGAACAAAAGTGTTGTATGTAAGTGCTAGTATTCCCATTAAGGAGGAATGATTCCACAATGTGCTATAGCATGAAGTGTATACACACAAATCATATGCAGAACCAAAAAATTGAAGCAATAACACAATGATAAAACTCCCAATTCACACATATTTTATACTAGAAATTGAACGTCTAATGGATATTTTATTAAGCTCAAGAGATAATTACAGAGAGGTGAGCTATACACAACATTTGTGTATTTTTACTCATCAATAGTACAAGTTGAAAATGTCCATGGCTCAAATACCCCTTAGCTCATCATGGAAAATCTCCTTGACGTCTCCGTCTATCGATATTCAAGCAAGTTCTAACCTTTGATCTCTCAGTTCTACTATTTCCCTTCCTAGTTCTCCTTGCATATCCCATGTTCCTTCCCCCTTTTAACTACAACCTTAATTATTTTAATGGGCTTCCTTCGTAAGGCCAACCATTACATGGTTCATTTCCATGTCCACTTCACCAAAAAGACAAATTAAAAAACAATAATAAAAGGATATGTTATTTACAAAATGTTTGTCAAATATCCAATTCAGATCAATAAGAGTCATTCCTCTATTCTAGTTGATGCATATGATTTTCGTTTTGGGGGCTGTTCTTATTTGGTTCATACAACGGCTCAATTATCTAGTTGTGGTTTTCAGTTTGCATTTTGTTCTATGTCTAGTTTCGAGGGTTGGAATTGGGGCCCACCTCCAAGCTCTATTTCCTTGGTGCAGTTTGTTGGGCACTCTCAATTCAGGTTACAGTAATCTTTGGGACAAAGTAGGGTGAAATTCAAAATTTAATGGCGGTGCGATTGTTCATCTAGGAAAACTTAAAATCTTCTCAACCCTAGTTCCTAGAGGCATAATTGAGTAGGGAATCAAACTCGTGGATTCTATGGATTTGTAGGAGGTGATAAGAATTATTCATCGACATGAAGAGGCTCTTCAAGGAAGCCATACAGTCCTCTGTTTGGCTTCCATTAATATCGATGATAAAGAACAACATCGTGTTTCTCAAAATGAAAATTTAATGAGCCTTCTTATTCAACAAAAGGGAAAAATTGGATGAGCTTGAAGCATAATGCAGTTTGCTTAGAAATATGGTACTAAACTTGTGCAAAGGCTCTCTCCACAACTTCCAATCATCGATTATCAATCAAATCTTCCCAGGAAGATCCCAAAGAAGAGGAGATTGTGCATCAGTCTAAATATTCCATGGAAGTGGACCAACAAAACTCTCTCCATTCCATGGTCAAACATGAGGAAGTCACAAGTGAGCATGTGTTTATTTAGTTCTTGTGTTTTTTAAAGTTGTTCAAATTTTATGTCTTTTCATTAAACAATATATAAGTTAATAGTTGGAATGAAATAGATAGAAAAAACTACAAACTCTCTTTTGTTGTAAATGAGAGTTGCAAGTTTTATATGTAAATTTTATATGTAAGTT
>JZKD02S1752980.1:100755-138184 GCA_000966675.3 Picea glauca | reverse complement strand
TCCACACGTGCCATAATTGTATAAATAAGAGAGGCCAGTGCCTCATTTAGACACACACTCAGCTCACTCATCTAGTGTGCAAGTATTGAAGGAAGCTACAATTACCAGTTGTCGGAAGAAGGAAGAGAAAGAGAGGCTCATCCTTGGGAGAGGAATTTCTGTGTTGTTTGGTTCATTATCTTGGCATTGGATTGGCTATATATATTAAGGAAGTTTTGTTGGGTTTTATTCCCCTTGAGGGTTTCCCATGATAAATTCTTGTGTACTCTTGTGATTGTGTTTCTCTCAGTGATCCTATATATTCTATTGTTATCTAGTAAATTGAAAGTAACCTAATAATAGCAGAAACTTTAACATGGTATCAGAGCTAAGCTGAAGAGAGCTTCTTTCACAGGAAAAAGAAAAACGTCATTGTTGTCGTACATGAAAATTAGGGATTTTTATTAAAGATGGTTTTCAGCCTCAAAACCATCTATAAAGGTGCACCCTACCTCAAGGAACACTTTGGCATATTCAACACACCTTTTTAGTGGCTAGATCTCCCGGAAAGTGAAACCCTTGTTTTCACAAAATACCAGAAGTACCAGAAAACCAGAAATATTAGAAGTACCAGAAAACCAAAATTACCAGAAAACCAGAAGCACCAGTCCAGAAATCCGTTGGTCCAGTTTCAAGGGTCAAAACTTGGTTTTTCATAAATCTAATTGTACCAGCATACTCACCTTAGTCCAGTGCATCTTTTGGTGAGTTCAGTTTTTAGATCCAAGAAATTTGATTTTGTTATTATTTCTATAGCCCGAAGGGCTAGGGTTTCTACTACAAGAAAGAATGGCTACCAACATGAGGGTAGAAGATAGGCTGGAAGGATCTAGAAACTTCAGCTCTTGGAAGCGTAGGTTGCAGATAATTCTAGACGAGAATGATCTCCTAGAACATGTTACAGTGGGTGTACTAGAACCAGATGAAGAAGAGCAAAAGACCAAGCATAAGAAGAATGAAAAGAAAGCAAAGAGAATCGTGTTAGATTCAGTAAAATATCACTTGATCCCTCATATATCCAAACTACAGACAGCAAGGCAATTGTATGAAGCACTCAACATATTATATGAAAGAAAAGACATTAGTCGGAATCTTACCTTAAGAAATCAGCTTCGTAATATGAAGATGGACAACTCAAAATCTGTCACATCCTATCTTATGAGAGTTTCTCAGATCAGAGAGCATATTGCAACTATTGGAGATGTCGTTAGTGACAAAGAAATTGTAACCACAGCCCTAAATGGTTTTCCAATATTTTGGATTCCTTTTGTACAAGGAGTGTGTGCAAGAAGCAAGTTACCCAAGTTTGATAAGTTATGGGCAGATTGCACACACAAAGAAACTAGACTTGCAGACCAACAGAAAAGATTAATTGTTGATGAAGAGGAAGATCTTACAGCTCAAAAGAACAAAAGAAGTTCCTTCAGGAAGAACAAAAAAGAAGTTAACTCCATAAGAGTTCCAGATAAGAAGAGAGATGTTTCAAAGATAAGATGCTACAACTGTCAAAAGTTGGGACACTTTTCTTATGAATGTCCTCAAGGAAAAGGGAAAATAAAGCATCAAGCACATGTGGCAGAGGAAGAGGAATCTCCTCCCTTGAAGAAAGATTTAGTAGAAATTAAGGATTATGTACTTTAAGTTGAAGATAGTTGATCTGAAGAAAGATAGCAAATGGTGGAGTCTGTGGAGCCTCCCCACACAAAAGAAAAAGATAAGTATTCATGTTTATTTCTAGTATCTTGTTTACTTTAATACTTTATCATTACAAGTTAGATTTTTGTGAGAATGTTAATTAACCTCATTTTATTTCAGTGTCTATGCAGACTTATGAAGGAAGTATCAAAGAAGAGGATCAAGAAAGAGATAAAACATTTATTTCATGTATGATCACTCATGAGAGTGACAAAGAAAGCATACTGTAAGTAAGTTTACAAGTCTCGGAAGAAATAACTTATGACATGACTTGCAGAAGTTAGAAAACACGAGAAGGACGTATGATATGGTGACAGTCAGTAAAGACCAGATAATATCCAGTACTTATATAGGAGCAGGAGGCTCCTAAAGATGCATATCAGAAATATTCAAGATGAAGAAAAGGATGGATACTCAGATATAGTGGATGAGATGCAGGTAACTACAGGTTGCTCCAGTATCGTTCTTATAGATGCAGAGGGAGTAGGTTGATCTAGTATGAAGACAGAAAGAAAGAAATATTCGAACTCAAGAAATCACCCAGGATATTACAGAAGAAAACTTCAAGGATGATGATTAGAAGCTATTAGCCTGGTGCAAGAAGGAGCCATGTCTCGGAGTTCGAAATGAAGGATCATGATTTGATGAAGTTAGAAAAATAGATGGATGGTGCCCATATATTTTGATCAAGATGAAATCTATCCATCATATGGATGGTGCCCAGCAGATGGGTAGCATGGTATTATACCATTGAAAGGTTTTGTACCACAAGAGATTTTTTTCAGATCCCATAGCTAGACCTTCGTAGAGAAGGATAAAGAGAAAAGACCTTCGTAGAGAAGGAAAGAGAAATCCCACAGGTAGATCTTCATAGAGAAGGAAAAGAGAAGAGACCTTCGTAGAGAAGGGGAATGAGAAATTTTCCAAGGTTGGCCTTTGTCCAAGTGTTGCGTTTTGGATACTCTAGGGACATGCTAAAATACCCTCGTAGAGAGGGGTGTGACCACCTTCGTAGAGAGGAATGTGGATGTTTCTCCAAGGGGAAATGGGTAGATACTCTCCTCATGGCAAGGATGGAGTAGCCTGGAACACAAACCTTGACCATGTGGAATGGTTAGTTGGCTCTTGAGGTTTGTGTCGTGATCTTGTGTGGATCATGGAAAGGGAGTCTAGTCTTACCCAGGCTAGCATCTTAGCTTCTCTAGTTCATGTGGGATGACTAGGAGTGAAGCTATGGTAGTATTCCTCCCCAGTGGATGGGTGAGATAGATGACTACAAGAGAAGGGAGAACATAAAAGGAATGGTAAAACTCATAGAATATATTTTGTGTGAAGATAAGACATCTTTTGTGTGAAGATAAGATATCTTCTGTGTGAAGATAAGAAAGAAGTATCTTTTGCATGAAGACAAAAGAAATAAATAGTATCTTCTGCGTGAAGATAAAGAGAACAAAACTTTCGATGATTTATAGATATGCCAGTCAATGATCATGATGCCAGATGACCAAGTGGATGCTTCCAGTTATCCAGTTGATGATGTTATCCAATTGATGATGTTACCTAGTTGATGATGATGCCCAGTTGATGATGTTGTCCAGTTGATGATTTTACCCAATGGATGCTTCTACCTATTTGATGTTGACCTCCAGTGACCTGTCAAAAGATAAAGAATATCCTTATTGTTCATAGGGAGTGTTAAAATATTGTGTAACTTCAAAGAATATTCTTATCCCCTTTTGTGGATAAAGATAATATATATTTATTATTGATTAGATCAATCCCCTTTTGTGGATTGATCATGTTGGACATTGTAATTGACCAAATCCCCTTTTGCAGATTGGTCAAACCCTAATTGTAATAGGCTAAATAAGAATTCAGACCCATAATATATTAAAGAGGCCCCAAAATATATTAAAGGTGGTTATAACCACCTAGAAAAAGAAGTCAGCCCTGTCAGTGAAGAGACACTTCCACATGTGCCAGAATTGTATAAATAAGAGAGGCCAGCACCTCATTTAGACACACTCTCACCTCACTCATATAGTGTGCAAGTATTGAAGGAAGTTGTAGTTACTAGTTGCCAGAAGAAGGAAGAGAAAGAGAGGCACATCCTTGGGAGATGAATTTCTGTGTTGTTTGGTTCATTATCTTGGCATTGGATTGGCTATCTATAATAAGGAAGTTTTTCTAGGTTTTCTTCCCCTTGATGGTTTCCCGGGATAAATGCTTGTGTACTCTTTTGATTGTGTTTCTCTTAGTGATTCTATCTATGCTATTGTTATCTAGTAAATTGAAAGTAACCTAATAATAGAAGAAATTTTAACAATATGTACTTTGAATTCAACGAAAAAGTACATGTTTTGCGAGTCTATCAATGACCACAAAAATGATGTCCTTACCTTCAGACTTTGGTAACCATGTAATGAATTCCATTGATATATCTTCCCATATTTCATTAGGTATGTGTAATGGCTAAAGTAAACCTAAATATTTTCTTTTCTTTTCTTTGTTACTTTGGAAAACTTGCCATTCTCTTACAATTTTTTCAATATCTTTCTTCATTACTTACCAAAAGAAATATTTTTTATCCTTTGATATGTTTTGAGGAACCCTACATTTCTTTCTATCGAAGAGTCATGGGACTCCCTTGATATTGTTTCTTCAAATTTGATTGAGGGAATAAAAATATTCTACCCTTGTACCAAAGTATATCTTCCTTCCACTCCCAATGTTCCATAGATTTCATACCTTCCTTTATACATTGTATTTTTTGTTTAGTATTGTTCTAATTTTTTCATTCATAGCGAGTTTCTTCCAGCCACACAGGAATAGAAGATGTAATAGAATACAAGATCGAGGCTTTTTCTATTCTAGAAAGAGCATATGCTACTACATTTCCCTTCCTCTTTTTGTAGATTATTTCAAAATCAAACCCTTAATTTTTGTTGTCAATTTTTGTTGCTTTTCTTATGAAAATCTTTTATCTAAAAAGTACTTTATGCTATCATGGTCTATCTTGAATTTAAAGTGTCTCCCAATAAGATATTGTTGCCATTTTTTATCTCATGTAAAATTGCTTCCATTTTTGTTTCATATATATATTTCACCAAATCTTTTCCCTTGAATAGTTTTCTTTCAAATGCCAATTGTCTCCCTTATTGTGTCAATACTACTCCAATTCCTAGTCTGGATGCATCACATTCTACTATGAATCTTTAACCAAAATTAGGTGTTTCCAATATTGGTGTAGAAAACATGACATCCTTTAAGATAGAGAATGTCAAAGTATCCTTATCATTCCATACAAATGAATATTCCTTCAAGAGAGAGGCGAGTGGCTTGCAATGTGTGCATAATTCTTAACAAATTTTTGATACTATCCTATAAGATTGAAAAATCCTCTAAGACTCTTGATGTTCTTAGGAGTAAGTCATTTTGTAATAGCTTGGATATTTTGAGTTTCCACCTTAACCCTTCCCTTGAAACACTATAACCCAAATATTCTACTTCTTGTTTCCCAAAAGAACATTTGGATCTTTTTACATACAATTTATTGTTCTCAAGAATTTGTATGACTTTATCCATATGTTTAATGTGGTATTCCCATGATTTTATATAGAGAAGTATATCATCAAAGAAAACCAAAACAAACTTTCTAAGATGAGCTAAAAAAAATGTTCATAATACTTTGGAAAGTTGAAGGAGCACTAGTCAACCCAAAAGTCATGACCAAGAACTCAGTTCCCATCATGAATTCTAAAAGTTGTTTTGGGAATGTCATATTTTCTTAATATCATTTGGAGGTATCCTGATTTAAGATCTAGTTTTGTAAAATAAGCCACTCCATGAAGCTCATCAATATTTGGAATAGAAAATTTATCCTTTATGGTGATTTTGTTTAAATATCTATAATTAGGGAATATTCTCCAAGAATTTTATTTTCTTCTCACCATCACTATGAGCTGAAAAAGAAATCTTGTTTGGTTGAATAATACATGAATCCAACATGTCTTGTACTATTTTCTCATTCTCCCCTTTTTTCGATGAGGATATCTATAAGATATTTTATTAGGAGTACTTCCTAGTATTAGTTCGATTTTATTTTCATGATCTCTAGATGGAGGTAGAACTATACAAAATTATAGGAATACCATATAGTGATTTTCTAATGTGCATATTAATTCCTCTGGAATATTTTCATCTTCCTGCTTAACTTTCATAGAAATGTTTTTAACCACAACTCCCTTTCTACCCTTTTTAGGAACCTTTCTATCCTATGATATCTAATGACTTGAGAAGGTCCATATTTTAACCCCTTGATTTCATATTCAATCCCTTCCAATTCAAATCTCATCAATAATTCATTATGGTTTGTAAAAATTGTACCTAATGTTCTCAACCATTGAATCCCTAAAACAACATATACACCTCTAATGGGAATGACATACATTGGGATCTCCAAATTATATTCTCCCATACTTAGTTTAATGTTGTGTAACTTTCTCACACAATCAACACTCCCTCTATTAAAAACCAAAAATTGAAAATTTGTCACTGGATATACAAAACAATTGAAGTTCTCTGCTAATTTTTTGGAAATATAGTTATGGGTACTACTTGAGTCAATGAGCACTATAAAATTTTTCTACTTAATGTAAACTACAATATTAAGGGTTTGAGGAGCTGACAATGATGCCAATGCATGAACATATATTTCACACCTATCTGAATCAATGTTGTGCAAAATTCCGACCTCTATTTCATTCTCTTTTAAGTTGACAAGTTCTTCCTCATTTATTCGTGTATATGCCTCCACTACCTCTTCATGATTATTTTCCAAGGTGAAAAAATTCCTTTCTTAACATTTATTCCCTTTTGACGATTTTTTGTTACAACCAAATGATAGTTTGTTTGTTCTTCTTTCCTCCATTTCCTTCTGTGATATTCGAATAGGTTGAGGCAATATTATTATATGAACCCCAAAAATATCTCTTCTTTCTACATATGCTCCAATGGTATACTTGTGTGTAGCCTTATTATTGGTTTGAATATGACGATCAAATTGCATACCTTCCATAACATTTTCAGGATGTTTTAGGAAAATCTCATGTTTAATGTCTTCGTTTAATCCACCCATGTAAGCTTCCAACAAATTTTCATCACATATGTTATCCACCATTGTGGAAAATACCTGAAATTATGAATTATAATCTTCAATACCACCTAAGTGCTTGATTCTTGTCAATTCATTGAAGTAGTCTTGTTCTCAAGCTTTCCCATATTGTTCTCTTAAGTCTTGTTGTCAATTCACTGAATCATTTTCTTATCATCCATAATATTATGCAGTTCAAAATATTTCTCTATTTGGTTCACTCGGGTAAATACCTTTGTTCCATAAAACTTATTTAATTCAACCTTGGGCAGGTTAAATTCTTTTGGAAACCATCCATAAGTAACTCCATTATTGGAGTTAAATTCCTCTAGAAAATTCTTAATATTGGAAAGTTGGTCAACCTAAATAATACCTTTATTTTCATGAGTCTCTTCAAACACCTTATCAATTTTAGGGGGCCTCCCATTTAAGGATTATACAATATGTTCTTCAATATGTTCCAAATTTCCATCCATATTCTATTCTAATTATTCCATCCTTCTTTCAATATCAAACCAAATCAAACTTTTCACTAACCTATCATTCAATTTATTGATTCAACTATCCATTTTGGATAACTGATTTTGTATATCCTCATTTTCTTCATGAGTTGTGGAGGAGATTTCTAGATGTTCAATTGGTGAGGTAAGTTTTGGATATTTCTTTGGAGCCATGGGAAATAATTATTGGGTCGTAAGGACAAGGGAGTGTCAGTTGATATAGATATTTGATATACATGTGGGGTCCAACAATACTACTCATCCCAATATCTCAGGGCACTAAAGAGACTCAACCATTCCCTTAGTTGTACTACCTGAATATCGATGTACTAGAGAGTGGTCTCCCCGAGTGCTATTTTCGGTGTAATATAGAAACAAGATGGTTGAATAGCTTATCTAAGGTTGGTTTCATGTATACCTAGGGGAATTTCTATATAACCAAAGGTGAGTGGAAGTGATATTCTATCTACAAGTATTGTCTAATGCAGTACTACTTTAAGGGGTACAAACATGGGTTACATGATTTTCCAACCAGATGAAACAATGTGTTTCCAACCACGTGAAACCATTTCTATTTCCTACGTGTATTTTTTCTCAACCATAGTTTTACATGTTTAATGACATATCCCATGCTATTTAAAGGTGTCATAACATGTCTCTAAAAATTTTTTTTAATGAGATTGCTAACCATGAAAAAAACTATTAAAATCATCAAAAAATAACTTGTGAAAAAACACTAACTTCCACAGAAAATATATCATAAAATGTAATGAATCAAAATGTGAAAATTTTTCCACAAGTACTTCACCATGTCAACTCAAGATCATGAAAATTTATGACTTTGAAACTTCACTAAAAAAAATTATAGAGAAAATGTCAAGATAATTGATTTCAGGATTAGTCACAAACGTTGTCTTCCATGAACTATATCTCCAAAAGTATAGTGAACCATAAACTGGAATTTTGATCACTTTTACTATGATATTTCTCCTTAGTCTTCACAAAATTTCAGTGTCTAAAAGTTCCCCCAAAAAAAACGTTATAGGGAAAATTCCAAGATGACTTGTTTAAAATTGATTCCAAGATGAGTCAAAACCCTATCTTCCATAGGTTATATCTCCTAAAGTATAATGAACCAAATCTTGAAATTTTTATCATGCATACTTTGATATGTTTCCTGAGTAACCTCCAAATATTGTTGTCTGAATTATCCTAGGGAAAAAAAAACGTTATAGAGAAAATTCCAAGACGACTCACTTGAAGTAAAAAGCCTCTAGAATCGATGCTCTTGATACCAAATGTTATCAACCCATGCCTTGAGAATGATAAAAAGTCAATAAATACAGTCCACTTCGAGGGGGAAGAATGATGTTACAATATATCCAATTGATAATACAAGTTAAGATGGTCATAAAAATAAGTCTCCTTGGTATAAATATAGGATATAAAGGGTACAATTAAAGGTTCTAGGTGACCTACTAACATAAAAAAATAAACTAATAATGAATATTTATTAGGGTCTTAGCATAGGGGCCTAAGTGCCTTAAAAATGCACTACCCTATTATGTTTTCTAGAGAATATTCAACATTAACAGGGACTTGTTTTACAATATTGGAATGAGACCACAACCAAAGAGGTCCATCACTCCTAACACCAAATGTTGGGGGAGAGAACCTTTGAATGGAACATTATTTGATTGATAAAACCTAGAGTGTATTACTCTATACAAAGTGAGTTCAGTTTTGGGACCTCCTAGAGTTTGCCAGTTTGTTAATCTGATAGGATATATCTTGAAATATGGAGCTAGAGCTCCTCGAGAATATAATGTATTTCAATTGAACTACTGAGGGAAATAATTCTATGGGTATAGAAGGAATTTGAAGTGTCATTGACTTATCTTTTGAAGTGATCTAGGACTCATCCTGTCATGTGCTTCCATTATTGAGAATGAAAATAATAATAAGGATGTGATCCCCTTGATGGGATATGATTGGGGCAGTCCACATAAGCTCTGAGCCTTTTTGTCTTAACAAATCCCTCATGCAAATAACTTCACATCTCTAATATAGATAGTGAAAGAAGGTAGGGAGAGAGAATCTTAGGTCCCAAAGGTAGATAGGAAGGATAAGACGAAGATAAGAGATGAAAATGAGATGTTGCATTGGAATCTAAAGGGACAAAAACATAAACTTGAGGACCTCAATCAGGAAATTCAACACTTGAAGGGAGGACTTGACAAATTTGTAGAATATGACTCAAAATTTGGCTCGGGGGCCAATACATGCAGTAGCTCCTGGATCCCCAAAAATGAATGTTCCAATGAAAACATAAAAAATTCCTTTGTCGACGACAATGGTGAAGACAACCACAACCAATAGTGAACCTTGCATCTGCTCAATGAAAAATAATATTTGGGATTAAATAGAACTAGCGCTATTGTTTTCTCCCCTCCAAATATTTAGAAAATATTGGTTTTTGGTAAAATTTTGAGTGTAACAATTATTAGAATTGTAGTGATATATAATTCCCCTTGGTCAAATAGCTAAGGAAATGGAATAATAGATTTTTCCATTTGTTGGCACCCAAAGATTTGGGTAAATATTTTGTGCGCACAAACGTAGTTTTTTGTGCCTATTCTGTTTTTGTGTACACTTAAGAATCTACACAGTGGATGACAAGAGGCGCGTGCAGCAATACAAGTTTTTCTAATTCACGTTAGGACAAGTTCTGTCAATGCACATCGTTTTGAATTTTTTGATCTGCACCAGAGATTAACAAGACACTGCGTGCATGCCAAAATCAAGAAAAGAATATTCAGGAAATATTCCCGAATGATTAAATCAGGAAGCACGAGAGATCATGGAACAGTATGGAAATGAGCTAGCAAGTTATTTAAGATGGCCACAACTCCAAAGAGGCTACATGAAATTCATGCAGGTGACATAAGCGTACAGTACTAGAAATCAGAGAAGAGAGTGGGGTAAAACTGAAAGTGACAGAGTGCCTATAATACCCCTATGTCGAACCCCTATTGTAATGTAAATACAATTGTGCATATAGGTTGGTGAGGAAGGAACTTTTTAGGCTAGTGAGTCTATCTTCTATTATGTAATTACACTCTAAATTTAATGAAAAAAATCATTGCTGCAGAACATCCCGACATAAAGAGTATGGGGGAATAAACTCCATTGGTGATCCAGGTGGATATTGGTGGCCACCCACCTATTTCAACTGGCTCCTCTTGTCTGTTTTTAGTTCATCACATCCATTTTTACTTATTTGTAATTGTGGGTTCTACACTTATGGGGTTGTCTGAAGCCCTACACATGTTCCAGGTGGATACTGGTCACCTCTCACCTAATCCAACTGACTTATTTTGTATGTTTTCATGTCAGTACGTCTTGTTGTACTTCCAAGGAAGTTTTGGAGCCCTAAACAATGTTTTTTTGGCTTGCCACAATCCAACTATAGACGGATTTAGAGTTTGATGGCATAATATTTTCTCTAAAAGACCTTTCCAACGGGCTATCACGTGCCTAAAATGGAGGTCGTATGCAAAAGTTACGACCCTAGGAAGTTGAGGTACCAACTTACCCATAGGGGCCAACATGACTTTTGGCATTTCACCTTCTAGGGTTAGTTTTTTGGATGTCTAGGGTTTTGGAATTGATGAGTAATATCAAAAAGGCCTCTGGAGCCTCATTGTAATAATTCTTCTCAGACGGATACACATAGCAACCACATCTCTTCTCAGAGATAGCTACCACTATTTGAGCAAGTGTTTCAGTTATGTAGTTTTACAGTTTCAACCTATTTCATTTATTCAATAGAAGATATTGTTCAATGGATATCTATGTTGTTCTTCATATTTATGTGTTTATTGTATTAAGAATGTTAACCATATCGTTTCACTCCTAAATCTGGATCAGTGGCATTAGAGCAATCTACTCTTCATTTATTTTTCTTCGTGCATGTCCCTGACAAGATCTGGGTAGAAAAAATTGGGACTTGAACCAATCGATCCATTGCAATATTGGTTGCGCCGAGCCTGAAAACATCCCATGGGAGATGAAAAGAAATATGATGGAGTAGGATATCCTTTTAAAAAACTTCTCGAGGAATCCCTTGCACAACAAAGGAATGAAATGATGGATAACTTTGTGCAGATCCTTTGGCGACTTCCCACAAGAGAATCATCTTCATCAAGCGGCCATGCAACCCCCTTCAAGGTACAGGTAAATTTTGATATTCCATTATTTGAAGGACTGATAGATGTGGATGTTGTAGATAAATGATTGAATCTGATCGAAGGGTATTTTTCAGTTCACAATTTTTTCGATAGCGAAAACATTACTTTTTCACTCCTCGAGGCCATCCCCCATGTTAAGGATTGGTGGGATACTTACTATGAGAAAAGGGCCATAGAGGAATATGCAATATTTGTGTTTTCCCCCACATGGGATTCCTTCCAGGATTCCATTAAAGAATAGTACTACCATGTTGGAAGCTACGAGGACCAGTACACCAAATGGACCACCCTACGTCAAGAAAGGGACCAGGCAGTACCATATTTCACTAATATTTTCCTACCCTGTGCACCAAACTGGGTATCAAAGCCTCTGAGAGAAATATGGTGCTCAAATACCATGGTTATTTGCATAGATACATCCAAACATAAATGGATTTTCTAGACATCACCTCATTATGTACGGATTATAGACATGATGTCAAGATCGAGCAGAACATTAAGCAGAAAAGGAGAGAGTTTGGATCTGCAAACTCCTCACAGTCAAAGAAGGGCAAAGGTGGGCCCAACCCACACAACAAGGGACAAAGCAGAGATGGGCATTCTCAGGACAACCAGTCCAAGCTGCAGCAGAAGAAGGGAAATGATAATATGAATAAGGACACGGGAAAATGGTGTGAGTACCATAAAATCCCTTGGCACAACATAAATGGATTTTCTAGACATCACCTCATTAGGTATGGCTTATAGACACGTTGTAAAGATCGAGTAGAAATTTAAGCAGAAGAGGTAATATTTTGGATCTGCAAACTTCTCACAGTCGAAGTAGGGAAAAGGTGGGCCCAACCCACACAACAAGGGACAGAGAAGAGATGGACATTCTCAGGACAACCAGTCAAAGCCGCAACAGAAGAAGGGAAATGAGAAGATGAATAAGGACACGGGAAAATGGTGTGAGTACCATAAAATCCCTTGGCACAACACCGAATCTTGTCACTCCAAGAAGTCACTCATGGAAAAGACGAAATCTTCCAAGTCATAGGTTGATTCTGATTTCAAATCAAATCCCGAAGGAGGAAAGCGGATCATCAATGTTGAACCCAGTGCCGCTGTATCTACCACTAAAGTCCTCCCAAGCGAACCAGAAGAACCAGAGGAAGGGGAACGCCTCTTTCACTCACGGAGGTGGATAAAGGGGGCTCCGCTTCATTTCATTGTCGATAGAGGCAGTCAAAAGAACCTTATTTCAGAAAAAGTTGTCAAGCGGCTAGACTTACCAATGACACCGCACTCGTATCCCTACACCATTGGATGGATTTGCCAAGGAAGAGATATATGTGTCAACCAATAGTGTTTTATTCCCTACAACATCAAGACTTTTAAAGATGAGGTATTGTTTGATGTTGCTCCCCTTGAATATTTTTATGTTCTTTTAGGAAAAAAATATTTGTGGAAGCATCATGTTGTGTATGAGTCTAGACCCCGCAGTGTTATCATTACTTTGGGTAGACAATTGTACAGGATACCATAGGTAGTGCCACCTACTGCTATTTCCTTAATCTCTACTAAGAAATGCAGTAAGGTAATTTCATATATCGGGAATTTCATCTTCTTTGTGATATGTGCTCACAATAATAAGAAGGTCATCACCACATCTGTGGCCTATACACAGAGCATCTCTTTGTAGTAGAATAAGGTGGATAGAATCATGGAAGAATACAAAGACATATTCTCCTCACCCATGGGGGTATTGACGCACTACCAAGTCAATAATCCAATTTATCTAACTCCCAGGGCACCTCTACCTAATGGACCAGTCCATCACCGCTCACTGATGAAAAATGATGAAATCAGGTTTCATATCCAGGAGCTTCTTCAAAATGCACACATCAAACCCATATCCTCCCTTGCAAAAACCCGATTGTACTGGTGCATAAGAATGATGGGACTTGGCGACTTTGCATTGATTACAAAGCCTTAAACAAAATCACAGTCAAGCACTGATACCCAATTCCTAGGATTGATGACCTTCTTTACCAGCTTAAGATGAAAATGTTATTCAACAAGATTAATCTAAAGTCTGGCTACCACCAGGTTCCCATCGAGCCAACTAATGTAGGAAGAAAACCTTTAAATCTAAATAAGGTCTCCTTGAATGGTTGGTCATGCCCTCTGGCTTAACAAATGCACCAACCACTTTCATGAGGTTGATGTATGATGTATTGAGACCCTTCACCAACTCTTTTGTGGTGGTATATTTGGATGACATCCTCATCTTCAACAGAACATGGGATTAGCACATGCGACATATTCAATAGATTTTTAGAACTCTGAGGTAGCACAAGCTATATGCCAATTTGGAAAAATGCTCATTTGGCATGAATAGGGTCAAATACTTGGGCTACATTGTTGATGAGCATGGGGTACATGTTGATCCAGCTAAGATCCAAGTCATTTGTGACTGGCCAGCCCTGACCACACTAACCAAGCTTTGGATCTTCTTGGGACTGGCCAATTTCTACCGATGGTTCATGTTGGGATTCTCCCATATTACATGGGTCCTCAGCCAGGTGACTAAGGGAGGTGGCAGGGAAATGTTTGTGTCAGGGAAGGAACAACAACAAGCATTAGATGATCTGAAGCATCACTTGTGCTCAACTGAAGTACTCTCATTTCCTAATCTACAACAACCATTCGAGATTGAGACTGATGCATCTGACTATGTTGTAGGCACAGTTCTCACTCAATAGAGTCATCCAGTGGAACACCATAGTGAGACAGTCTTAGATACTGTCGGGAAATACCCCATCTATGAAAAAGAGATGTATTCCATCATGCAATCTTGTCTTCAATGGAAACATTACATTATGAGAAAGGAGATGATCATCCACATTGATCAGAAGTCTCTACAGTTCATACAGACACAGGGGAAATTGTAGAACGAACATCATCAGAAGTGGTCCACCTATTTGCAGCAGTTCCATCTCAACATCAAGTATAATACATGGATCTCAAATCGTGTCATTGACTGCCTCGGTCAACCTCACACGGCTGCCCTCACCACTATGGTCCATTCTTGTGGACATGAGGCATATGAGCGGCCCCAACTTTATCAACAAGATCTAAAAATTTCCACCACCTATCATCTCTTTGGTACATGCACGTCTGTCACCGAATTTCACATTCAGGATGGAATTTTATTCCATATAGGCCATCTCTATGTTCCTACAAGTGATCTTGAAAAGTTGATTTGGGAATCCCACTACATTCGGATGGAAAGACATTTTGGCATGGAGAAAACTGTGGCCATTCTTCAAACACATTTTTATTGGCCAAAACTACGACAGGATGTCAACAAGTATATCAAATCTTTCACTTCCTATGTCATTTCCAAGCCATCCATCAAGAAGAAATACTTATACACCCCTCTTCCTAATCCCAAGAAGCCTTTGGAATCCATCTCAATGGATTACATGTCTGGCCTTCCGTCCACCAAGGAAGGAAATGATTGTGTATTTGTTGTCGTTGATCATCTTTCGAATATGACCATCCTCATAGCCTGCAAGAAGAATATCATAGCGGCATATATTGCCAAGATATTCTTTGAACGAGTGTGGTTCCATTTTTGGATACCACAGACCATCATCTCTAACCGGGACAATAGGTTCCTCAACACATTTTTGTCGATTCTTTGGTCATTGATGGAAACCAAGCTCACTAAATCCACTTCTTTCCACCCCCAAACAGATGGCCAAATAGAGTTCGTCAATTAAATGATTTTTCATATCCTGTACATGTACAACTCTAATCATCCACGTACATGGGAAGAAATTCTTCCCTATGTTCAACACAGTTACGATAGGGTCTCCATAGTTCCAGCGACTATAGCCCATTTCAGGTGGGGTTGGGATTGAAACCCTTGGGTCCCATTGATGTTTCACTACCTCTTGACACCACACAGAAAGACTCTTCCCATGTTTAGTCTGAGACCAACAAAGCCACCAGATTCATTGAGAAGATTTAACACATCCGCCAACAGGTCCAGGAGATTTTTCAGAAATCCAACGCTAAGTACAAGCAACGCCATGATCAACATAGGGTACAACACCAGTTTCAGGTTGGATACAAAGTTTAGTTACATTTGCATAAGGACCGTCTCACAGGGCCCCACTGGAAGCTCTGCCCAATTCTCTATGGGCCTTATACTATCACCAAGGTTGTGGGTAGCAATGCTTTTGAGCTCAACACTCCACCCTTCCTTGGCATGCACCCAATGTTCAATGTGGACCTCCTTCGGCCTTATTTTCCACCATTATTGGACACCTCAGAGATCTCAGAAAAACTGACACCAACAGAGCTCAACCTTGACTGCATGGAACAACCATCCACTTATCAGATAGTGGACACACAGGTTAATGGATCTCTCCAGTAGAGGATCCAGCTTTATCGAGTTGTCAAGGCAGAGAAACTCCTCCACCAAGGAAAGTGGCTCACTCGGGGCCAAATCCAACATAATTTTATTCCCCTGATGGGGAAACTCAATGCAATCGAGGCCATTTCTTCTTAAGGGGGGAGGATTGATCTAGGTGGATATTAGTGGCCACCCACCTATTCCAACTGGCTCCTCTTTTTCGTTTTTAGTTCACCACATTATTATGTACTTATTTGTAATTGTGGGTTCTACACTTATGGGGATGTTTGAATCCGTACACATATTCCATGTGGATACTAGTGGCCTCTCACCTAATTCAATTGGCTCATTTTGTATGTTTTCATGTCAGCACATCTTATTGTACTTCTAGGGCCGTTTTGGAGACCTACAATATGTTTTTTTGGCTCTCCACAGTCAAACTATAGACAAAGTTAGAGTTTGACAATTTAATGTGTAGTTCTCTGAAATACCTTTCCAACTAGCTATCACGCGCCTAAAATGGAGGTCGTATGAAAAAGTTACAACCCCGGGAAGTTGAGGTACCAACTTATCCATAAGCGCCCATGTGACTTTTGGCGTTTCACCTTCTAGGGTTAGGTTTTTGGATGTCTAGGGTTTTGGCATTCATGAGTAATATCAAAAAGGCCTCTAGAGCCTCATTTTAATCATTTTACTCAGATAAATGTGAGTAGCAGCCACATCTCTTCTCAGAGATAGCTACCACCATTCGATCAAGTGTTTCAATTCTAGAGTTTTACAGTTTCGGTCTATTTCATTTATTCAATTGAAGATATTGTTCACTAGATATTTGTATTATTCTTCATATCTATGTGTTTATTGCATTCATTTTGTTAACTAGTTCATTCCCCTCCTAAATCTAGATCATCTAGAAGGGAAGAGGGTGAAGAGTCTAGGAAAAGGGCTAATCCATGGGGGATTAAACCAAGGAAATATTAATAAAATATTTCTAAAAGTTAAAAAGGCATGACTACGATTTTGTCCTAAGGCTTTAGAGAAGGGAAATGAACCACCAAGAGGATTCAAAGGGAGTTTAGGAAGTGACAAGTGTCACTTCATGATCATGAAAATAAAATAGAAAACAATTGTGCATTTGGTGGGGCATCATTCAATCATTCAATAATTATATCCTTCTCCCCATCATTGGTAAGATCTCCCTATTATTTTTTTACGTACTTATTTCCATCCCATACTACTTTTGGGCGCTTTGAGGTGGGTTATTTTGGGAATTAATATGAAGAGGAAAGTTTTCATGCCCATTTTTTGTTGAAGAAGGGGGTTATCAAGCCCATAAGCATTCTCTCTAGATGGTAGAATTGTTGGGAATTGTTTTACCAAGGTGACAAGTTGGAGCGACATGACTATGGTACTTCATTTCTAGCCTATTTTTGAATCCCCATAAGGGAAGTGGGGCAGCTAAAGTACTGTTGAGTAGAGAAGGGGCACACTTCCTAGGGTGGGAAAAGAATGTAGGGAATGAGATATTGTAGGTTGTTTGTAGAGCTTGCACCTGAGTTTGATCTTTGTTGTTGTTGAGAGACCTTTCCCAAGTGGATTTTAAGCCCTATCTCGGGGGTGACTTGTTGTTTATCTTATGAGCAATAGAGTCTAAGGCTGGGAGGAAATTCAGAGGTCTACATGCAGTTGGTGTTTATTTATATCAGATAAGTGTCCACCATGTGTTTGTTTAAATTTGTGTATGATGATTGTGTATTTATGTGATGGGTGTTTGTGAAATTTCTCTAAACCTAGCTCATTAAACAAATTAAATTACACTTATAATTGATTTCACCTGGTTTTCTTTCCCAAATAAATGATACATAACAGAAATAATAACCAAGAACTTAAATGTAAAAGATAATAGCAATCACATCACACGTACACAGGTATTTTGGACAATAGTCCCTGGAAAAACCCTAGAGGGAAATCCAGTGCAACAGATTTGTGGATTTTATTATTTTAGTAGGAAAATATAGTTATCTCTTATGAAATTATTCGATCCTCAATATTGGATGAGTAAAACCCATCATAATCCTTCCCCAAAAATTCGTATGACCTCCCCACAAATTCTACAATCCAGAACGACTCAGAAAATGACAAATCATGGGCCTATGCGCTATAGTACAACTCCCTGCATCAAGTTTGTTTCACCTTGTATGGCCCTCTCAGATATGTAACGTAACCTATGCAAAATGTTGAATATGTGAGTCGATCCACTTAGCAAATGGCCTCCTTTATCTCCCTGCAATCCTTTTCCAACAAACCCTTGGGAGAAAATCTTCACTCCAATGAAGTTCTTCCTCTCTGAAATGAATAATATGCCCTCCTAGACAAATCAATTTCCTTATACCTCCATGAGAAAGTGAAACCATAATCTCAAAGAGATGGAGGGATGATATCTTCCCTCACTCACTCCATGAGAAGAATGGTCAAGATTAAAATACCACCACTTCAATTATTTTTCACTTTAACCTTAGAAAAGGTGCTCAATAAGTCAATAGAAGAATATAACACATCAACTATACTTTTTCCTAAGAAAAACTTTAGGAAGGAGTTAATTAGTCAAATTATCCTAGGTTTCTTGGTCTCCCACCATGATAGGGCATTGCAATCAAGTGGAAGACCTTCCTTGCTATTAATTTCAAAGGTGTTTTCTATGTTATTTATAATTCTGAATATTGTTGTTAAAATGGTATAGGAATTGTAATTATGGTTTATTTTTCATGGGTACTTGTTATTGAAACTACATTTAAACTTGTACAAAAATTGAATTTATGTGCCTTCTGTCATGGTTTTTATTGTTGTAATTAATCTTTGATTAATTACTGCTAGAATCATTTCAACACTGTATATCTTCATAATTATGCATATTTTTGTGAGTTTACCTTGAGTTCAGACCTGGAAGTTGTTGCGGCTTCACCAACACAGGATGGAAATACCCTTGTCCGGATATAGATAGTTCAAAGAGCATGAATCTCGTCATACGTATTAATGAGGAAGGTATTATCCAGTTAGGGAGGATTTACAAACACCTGAAGGGCTTGGCTAGCCTTGGAATTTATTTAAATGTTTTCCCAAATAGACTAAGTCCTAGTTCATATGGTTAAACCTACGATAAATCATGTAATCCCCTCGAAATGAATCATGGTCATCAATCCGTCACAATGTTTCGATCCTGGTCGTTGATCGAAGTTTCTTCATGTACAAGAGCTTGCAGAGGATCTAAGTTATTGACAATTGTTGGATCCATCAGAGGGTGGAACTGGACAAATCATGATCGTTGATCGCAGAGGAGCCATCAAAGTCTACGATCGGAGTATCCTCGAAAAACTAGAGTTCTGCCACTCTGATGAAAAGTCCCGAGGATCAATCGAGACTGTTGGATCCATTAAAATTGGAGTCGAAGGATATGAACCATCAATCATGATTGGGTCATTGAAGTAGCCTTGGGTAAGGTACTACGATGGGAAGAATTCGAGGAGCGATCGTGGTCGTAGATCAATGAGTGGAGAGAGAGATCTCAACCATAGATCTTGGTGGGTCTCATCGGGAAAGTCAAAGGAGGAAGGTGATGTCATGTAGATGAGGATGACACCATCCAACTGATATACAATGGGCAGGTGTCAAAACTTGGAGGGTCATGCCAAGGTTTCAACGATGACGTGTACATGACATTGGCCCACGTGTTGAGTGGTGATTGTGCCACTTGTCAAGGTGATTTGTAACTTTTGAGGGGGTGAAGGGTAATGTGGCCTGAGTACTAGGTGTCAAGCTAGGTTTTGAAGTTGGTTAGGGCCAGTGTCCTGGGTGCCAAGTCAGATGCCACATGGGGACCCTCTTAAATGAGGCTAAGAATAGAGTGACATTAAGATGATGAGGAGTGTCAACATGTACATAGAAGGACACATGGCAACCCATAATTTGTAGAAAAGACAAGCGAGGATGTTTTCGTTGTTAAACCCTTGGGATAAGTGTCTATATTCTATCCCTCAGATCTATCAGATAAATATATTAACCGTCCATCACAAGGGTGTTGGTTGAAGTAAAACATGGTTCCGATGGAATTTACACTCTGATGGGGCACTCTGAGGTATGATATGCATAGTTGATTGGAGGGTGGCCATGATGAATAAAATTTTTTTATGTCTCATGGACTCTGCGAGCTTAGTACGAAAGGCAGGATGGGAGTAAATTTAACCCTCGTGCATGTTGGAGGCACCGTTGTAATCAAAATTGTTTATTCTTGATTCTATAGGATCAATGTTGGTGGTGACAGACGTCATATTTAGGCAATCAAAGTATGTGGGGAAGCCTGGAGTGGATGCACTCCAATGTATGAATCTGATGGCATAGAAGGGCTTTAAATAGATCAGATTCATTGATATAGAGGTCCAATCGAATGAGGATCATGGAGACAGGTGGCAGTTGACACATCATTTCTACATTTGTACCATGTCATATGGCACGTTTGATAGGGTGCCGCTTAAATTCCATGTGGTGATGAGGTGGAATTGAGGGTAAAAGGATTAGAAACTTTGGAAGGTCATAACATTTGATCTAGAGCTCAAAATTGAGCATAGTTACAATCGTTGGAAATATCTCAACGAGTGAAATTAATCTACGAGGTTTATTTGGGAAGATGAAGTAGTTGGAAAAATCAAAAGTTTGACATCCCATCAGCCTAAGAGAGGAGTAGGGGGTCAGCTGTGTTACAAATTCATATCAGACCTCCAGTTTAAACACTATGCCTAGATGGGCCAGAGATCATTTACAGGACTAATGTATTAAAGCTAAGATGCGATTAATAATCATAAATTGTTATATTATTTTTATTTAACAAATCTTACTGGTTGGACATTTTGTAGAATTAAGAGCATATAAGAAAATTGAACCAACAAAGAGACCAAACCATGGAAGACAGAGAAGATACAAAGAATATTTATAGCCATGAGGAGGAAGTCAGGGGGATGTGGATCAACATGGGTAATGAAAGAACTAGATCCAATGGGAATGATGAAGAGAAATACAAAATCATAAACTTGGTGGATACCATCAAGAGTTTGCAAAAGGATGTATAAAGTTATAAAGTTGACAATGAGAGGATCATGAAAGCCAAGGAACAACAAGATGGTTTCAACCTCAAGTTGTTACAAATATTGGAAAAGATAGAGAAAATAAATAAATCAAGAGCCAGATTCAAGCAATACAAAGATTTATAGGTCTCATGTAAAAATAAAAGAATCAAGAAGTAATAATAGACATCATCAACACTCACCTAAACATTCAGCTAGGAGAGCATGCAGTAGCTCAAACCCATCCCCTATCAGAAAGAATAAGAAGAGATCTAGGGTGGATGAGCTACAGGGAGAGATGAATAATATTCATCCTCCTACTTTTGATGGTGATCACAAGAAGTATGCGGATGCAGAGACCTGGTTGTTGGGTATGAGAAAATACTTTCAACTACATAATTATTCCTCATAGGAAGAAGGGAGAACATAAATTTACCATCTCAAAGGAAAATAATCAATGTGGTGGGATTAGTTCATACATGTGCAACACATTGATGAGAAGAAGCTTACTTGGAGGGAATTCAAGAAGTATTTTCAAAATAAATATTTAACAAAATGTTACTATGATAAGAAAATGAAGTATTGTTTTGAGGTCCATCATGGGAGCATGACCATAGATGAGTATGGAAGAATATTCTTAGAGCTGTTGAAATATATTCCTTTTATAAAGGATGAACACATTAAGATTCAAAGGTACCTGATTGGGATGCCATTATTTATTATTTATAAGATGCAGTATCATTATCTCAATAAGTTGGAAGAGACCATAAGGAGATCTAAATGCCTCTATGATCAGCATAGAGGAAGACTGGATTTCCAAAAGGATTGGTAGGACAAGAAGAAAAGCAAGATGGAGCAGAGGAAGAAGGGAACCAAACCACCTTTTTTCAAAAATAATACTCAAGAATAGCCAGCTCCCAAGGAGCCCAATATGACTAAAAATGTGGGACAAAGACCCAAGAAACAACCAATGAAGTGTTGGGGTTGTAATGGAGACCACATGTACCGATATTATCCTCATAGAGCTGAAAATTGAGGGTTTTTCACATTGTACAACAAGTTGAAATAGTTGAAGACATGGGTATAAAAGTACCAAGGATATATGCATCCCTAGAAAACAAGCAAGCCAAGTTTCAGTCTCACATGGTTGAAGTAAAATGTGCGATACAATGAATGAGTGGAATAGACTCATATATAGGGAAGAACATTTCATAATTAATATAATCAATTAAGAAGTTAGCTTTCCTTAGGAATGCATGCATGCATAATAGTGATGACCTAAAATAGAAAGTATAGAATAGAACTAGTCAGTTAACTCCCACTGAACTCATGTGTCGAAAATAGAAATTTCTCCAACACCCCCCCTGAACATCACTATGGAGTAAAAAATGAGTCCCGACAACTAGGAAATATTAGGTACTCATGTACAATTCAACTAACGAACACTAATTAAAAATTAAGAAAGAGGGAAAACCACTTGGGAACAAAACCCCCCCTCAAAAGACAATGCATCAAAAGAAGAAAAGGCATCTGCTAGGAAACTGTGTTCTTCACTCCAAGAAGCTCCTACAAATTCTGAAACTGTTTCTCACTGAAATTATCTGTGGATATGTATAAATATTTATGGATTTGATGAAGTCCTTTGGAAACCTATCTAGTTGTGTACCTCTTGATCCTGTGGACCCATCTGCACCTGAAATATTCCTTTCTGGTGGAAGTGGAACCTGATTCCAAGTCTAATTATTTAGGAGTGAGTCATACTCCTTCTGCATGGATGCTTTCCATAATGGATTTCCCACATCCTTATTGTAGTTTTGTGGATCAGAAGATTGAATCATATATAAATGCATGTGCATCACAGGTTCAAAAGTTGTAAGTACATGAGAAGGATTCTCATGCTGAGATTGATTCCTCCTTCAATCTAATTGATTCCCTGCAAGGACACCTACTGCATGAAATGTGAACTATGCCCTCTTGAGCATATGATGAAGCTTTGGCATTGGCCCCTTATCTGGTTGCACCACCTTCTTATTTCCATGAACAAAGTCTGAGTGTATGGAATCATCTTTGATGTCTGAAACCAATGTAAGTACAAGAGTATCTGCATGTTGCTCTGGAGGTGCATGCAAATTATTTTCCTTATGTGTAAGTAGAAAATAGGAGTCATTGTTAGAAAACTTAGTGAATTTATACATCCTTGATTTGTGATCCACCTTACCAATTGCAATAATGGAATTTTCACACATGTCAAGTACGGAAACTGAATCTGATGTAAATTCAACATTTTTACCTTTTTGAGTGATATGATAAACTGAGAGAAGATTCATAGAAAGATTTGGAACATGTAAAACATTCTCAAAACTTTCATTATGGAGTTCCACTCTTCCCTCTCTTTCTACTGCTACTGGATTATGACCCCCTATGAGAATAAGTGGACTTGATGATGTATTCAAAGAAGTAAAAACTTTCCATTTGGCTGCCATATGATGTGATGCACCAGAATCTATAATCCATTAATTAGATGAGGAATTAATTTCAACAAGAGCATGATTATTACCTTTCTTACGAGAAAAATATTCTTCCTTCTTCTTCTTGACTCCTTCTGGAATGAAGTTTCCAAGATTGATTTGTTGAAGTACATGTGCCATAAGATCGATTTTTTTATTCATGTATGTAGATTCTTCATGATTTGGTTTATTGAAGTAAGTGCACTACTTTCCCTTCTTCTTCTTCTTCTTCTTCTTCTTCTTCTTCTCTTTGGAACCTGAATAATCCTTGAAGGATTTGGAATATCCCTCGTTCTTGTTTTATTTCTCATTTCCATTATGTTTGGATGATCCTTTTTCCATCATGCATGGTGAGTGAATGTGCTTTGAGATCATTGATTAGCCCCATCTGAATTATTTTTTCTTTCTCATGTGTTAGAGAATCATTAATGGATCCATGGTAGGCATCTTCCAATTTTTTCCCATGAGATACTTGCCAGAATGGAAGTGGAAACACAAACAACATATTATGGTCCTATCTTGGCCAATATTGTTAGAATAAGTTGGTCCACTTATTTATATTTATCAATACCACAAAATTTCAATCTCAATATCAAAGATTTAAAATTGGTAAAGAAATCCTGCAAATTATCAAAACTTTTAGGATCCAAGGTATTCAACTCTACCTCAAGCATATCACCTCTCATTTGATCCTATTTTCCAAAGAGAATTTCCAAGTTGGTCCAGATCACGTTTGGATTCTTTCATGCGATAACATGAAACCATAAATCAGTTGAAATAAATTCAAGAAGAATTTTTGTGGCCTCATCCTTTAGATTCACCCATCTGGTCTTCTCAATTACTAATGTAGGTTTTGTTTATGTTCCCATCGTCAAGTTGTATAGTCCTCTCCATCTAAGTTGGAATTCAGCCTTGGGATTTCAATCAAAATAGTTGTATGGTGTGAGTATTACCACCAAGTTTGACTATAAAATATTTCTTATATCTATCCCTTCCATTGTTTCTGAGAACCCCTAAAATTTACTCTCAATCCGCAAGTGGAAAAATTGAGAAATCACTACAGAAAAGTCACTTTAAATGGAAAATTTGTATTAGTTTCAGGAGGCAATATTACGACTTCCTTTATGAGAAGATGGTGAGGAATGTTTCCAAATGGTTGAAAACCCACTTGCATAATGGGTCGCTTTACTTCTTGCATGAGCCATTTCCTCAGAAATTTAATATTTTGGGAGAACTCCCTTTGTATTTTACACGGATTCTACTCATCGAAACTATGATTTTCCTTCTCTGGCTTGTCTGGATTGCTCCAAGCAACTTATCTCTTATACCATGTCAATGTATCATTGAAAACTGCACATGATATCTATCTAAATCAAGTACAAACAAATCTTATCAAGAAAGGTAGAGAGATTCAATATGGAAAAATGAGAAAATATATTCACACTACTCCAATGAGTTGATCAATGAATGAATGATTGATATAATGATGATCAATGTGATACAATAAATGAGTGGAATACATTCATATATAGGGAATAACATTCCATAATTAAGAAAATAAATTAAGAAGTTAGCTTTCCTTAGGACTGCATGTATGCATAATAGTGATGGTCTAAAATATAAAGTCTAGAATAGAACTAATGAGTTAACTCTCATTGAATTAGTGTGTCGAAAATAGAAATTTATCCAACAAGATCAACAACCAACCTATTGTTGTTTTAATTGATTTAGGAGCTATTCATAGTTATTTAGATACTAGGATGGTATAAAGGTTTCAATTTCCAAAAGACAAACCTAGAAAACCTTGGTTGGTATAGCTAGCGACGGGAGCTAAATGGAAGATTAATGAAATGGTTAAAGCATGTCCAATGGACATGAATGGGTTGAATACGAGAGAATACCAAAAAATTATATCTTTGGGCTCTTATGGTTGCTTCATTGGTAGGGATTGGTTGGACAAGCATCATGTTGTCCCAGACTGTTACAATAAATATTTTGCTTTCTTGGATGAGGAAGGAAACTTGAGAACGATACAAGGTATTCCAAGAGATATAACTATTGAAAAAGTTTCAACCCTGCAACTGAAGAAAATATTCAGGAAATGATGTCAAATAGTTGCATCACATATGGAAGAGGATCCTAAAGATAAAGTGTCAAGCATTGAGGATTATGCAGTCCTAAGAGAATTTGATGATGTGTTTAGATAAATTACCGGGTTACCACCCAATATGGATTTTGATTTTTCAATCAATCTAATTCTTGGAGAATCCCATGTATCCAAGACTCCTTACAAGATGAGCATGCTCGAGTTGAAGGAGTTACAAATGTAGCTTAAATAACTTCTAAAGAAAGGGTGTATACACCTAAGTATATCACCTTGGGGTGTACGAGTGATTTTTGTGAAAACGAAGGATGGTACGTTTAGGCTTTGCATTGATTTTCAAGTAGGTGAATAAATTAACCGTGAAGAAAAAATATTATTTTCCAAGGATAGATGACAACTTTGATCAGTTGAAGGATGCAAAGGTGTTTTCCAAGATTGATCTCAGATTCAGATATCATCAGGTGAGGATTAAATAAGAGGACATTATCAAGACTACCTTGAGAACAAGGTATGGCCATTTGAGTTAATAGTGGTGTCATTTGTATTGTCAAATGCACCAATTGTCTTCATGTGTTTAATTAATGGTGTTGTCAGAGAGTATTTGGATAATTTTGCCAATGTCTTCCTGGATTACATTATTGTTTACTTTGAATGAAATTTGAGGATGGTGCTACAAGTATTGAGAGAGCATCAATTATATGTGAAGTTGAGAAAGAGTTCATTTTATCATAAGAAAATACATTAATTGGGACATATCATATCATAGAAAGGGATAGAAGTAGATTCAGAAATGATAAGACCCATTAAATAATGGCCACCACCAAGGAATGTCTCAGAAGTAAGGTATTTCATGGGACTTGTGGGGTACTATCGAATATTCATTGAGAGGTTATCAATAATTGCACACCCAAACACATCTCTACAAAAGAAGGGTGTAAGATTTTATTGGACACCTGATTATGAAAGAATATTTCAACACTTGAAAATCTTACTAAGAACACCCATTTTGAAAATTGTTGATCCTAACGAGGAAATTCTTGTGTGCATTGATGCATGCAAAGAAGGACTTGGTGGAGTCCTTATTCAAAATGGACATGTGGTTTCTATGAATTGAGGAAATTGAAAGATCATGAGAGAATCCATGCCACCCATGATTTGGAACTGGAAGATATTGTAAATTCCTTAAAGATATGGAGGAACTACCTAATGGAAAAACATTTTGAATTGAGAATAGACCACAATGGTCTTAAATATTTTTTTAGACAATAAATTTAAATGCCAAACAGAGTAGATGGTTAGAATTCCTAAGCGAATATGACTTTGATATTAAGCATATCAAAGGTAAAGATAACAAAGTGGTTGATGAACTCAACAGAAGGGTACATGAAATGCATGCTTCAAATATGATTTGCAAAACAGAATTTTAGAGGTTGCAAAATCAGATTGGATTTATGTGGAAATCAAAGGAAAATTATAGCAAGGTAAAATGTGGAAAAAGAATTAGGATTATGAGTTGAGGGAGGATGAAATCCTCATGTATAGGGGCATATTTTATGTACCAAATGTTCAGGAATTCAAAATTATTGTACTATTAGAAATGCATAAAGTGTCACATGTTGGGTACTCAGGATACTAGAAGACAATTGTAGTTGTCAAAAAGCAATATTATTGGTCAGGTATGAAAAAGGAGGTTGCAGATTTTATTGCCAGGTGTCTTGAATGTCAAAAATTCAAGGCTAAGCACAGACACCCAACTAGTTTTCTACAACCCTTTCCCATTCCTAAGTGGAAATGGGAAGTTGTAACCATGGATTTCATTACTAAGTTGCTTGGGACTACCAAACAACATGATTCTATTATGGTAGTTGTGGATAAGCTTATTAAAGTTTCCAATTTTATTCTTGTGAAATTAACTCACAAGGAAGCCAACATTGTTGATATCTATTTGAAGGAAGTATCCAAACTTCATTGTATACCTAAGACAAGTGTGTATGATAGAGATCCCAAGTTCACATTGAATTTTTGGAAAGGGCTATTCAAAGGATTTGGGACAAATCTAAATTCCATCACAACTTATCACCCTGATTCAGATGGGAAATAGAGAGAGTCAACCAGGTGATCGAGGGAATGTTGAGAATATATGTCATGGAAAAAACATCGAAATGGGAAAATCACTTACATCTAGTTGAATTTTCTTATAACAATGGATACCAAGAAAATTTAAAGATGAGTCTGCTGGAGGAACTTTATGGAAGAAAATGCAACACACCAGTAAACTGGGACAACCCATCCAATAGGGAAATATTTGTGTCAAACTTGCTCAGGGAAATGGAGGATCATATAGTGAAGATAAAATAGAACTTGAAGGTTTCCCAAGATAGGAATAAAATGCATGCTAATAAAAATAGAACTCCCAAAGAATTTTCAGTGGGTGACCATGTATTTTTTAAAGTAAAAACAAATAAAAGTTACCTAAGGTTGGGAAATTGCTCAAACTTTGTAGCAAGATACTGCGGACCATAAGAAGTCCTAGAAAGGATTGGTCTTATGGAATATATTATTTCATTACTCACGTCCATGCATATTCACAATGCATTTCATATATCCTTACTTAAAAAGTATGTACCTGATGCTAATCATGTGATTGATTGGAATGTGATTCAAGTGCAACCAGAAGGTGAATTTCAAGTAAAACCAATTTTCATATTGAACCAGAAAACCAAACAACTTCAGGACCGAGCCATAAGTATGGTAACAGTTCAATGGACCCGGTATGATCCTAAAGATGCAACCTGGGAACACAAGGATGATATGTGGTCATAGTACCCACATATTTTTGAAAACTTTTGAGTTTTTTATTGTATATGTATATATATTGCACCGAGGAAGGTGCATAGATAAGGGGGAGGGGAATGTAATACCCCTAGGTCGAACCCCGATTGTAATGTAAATATAGTTATGAAGATAGGTTGGTGAGCCGGGAATGTTTTTGGTCAGTGATCCTATCTTGTATTATGTAATTAAACTCTGAATTTAATTAAAAACATCACTATTGTATACCATCCTGACAAAAAGAGTATGGGGGGATAAACTCCACTAGAAGGGAAGGGGGATAAGAGTCTAGGAAAAGGGCGAAGCCATGGGGGCTTAAACCAAGGAAATATTAATAAGATATTTTTAAAAGTTAAAAAGACATGAATATGATTTTTTACTAAGTCTTTAGAGAAGAGAAACAAACCACCAAATTGGTTCAAGGGGAGCTTAGGAAGTGATAAGTGGCAGTTCATGAGCATGAAAATAAAATAGAAAAACTTAGTGCATTTTGGGCATCATTCAATTATTAAATCATTGTATCCCTCTCTCCATCATTGGTACCATCTCCCCGATGTTGTTCTACATACTTTCTCTAATCCCATACTGCTTGAGGGTGCTTTGAGGCGGGTTATTCAAGGAATTGAGCTGAAAAGGAGGGTTGTCAAGATTGTGTGTTGTTGAAGAAGCGGGTTGTCAGTATCGTAAAATTATCTCCAGGTGAGAGAAATGCTAGGAATTGTTTTCCCAATGTGCCAAGTTGTAGCTACAAGGCTCTGAGACTTCCTATCCATCATGACCATGAAGCTCCAGAAGGGAAGTGGGGTAATCGATGGACTATTGAGAAAAGAAGGGGAACATTTCATGGGGTGGGACATGCATGTGGGGAATGAGAGACTATAGGACATTTTTAGAGTTGACACATGACCTTGAGCTTTACTTCTTCTAAGAGACCTTGCCGAAGTGGATTTTAAGCCCCAGCTTGGGGGTGATCTATTGTTGAGCTTATGAGAAACGAGGTCTAAGGATGGGAGAAAAGTGAAAGGTATTCATGTAGTTGGTGGCTATTTATATCAGATAAGTGTCCACCATGTGTTTGTTTAAATTATTGTATGATGATTATGTATTTTTGCGATGGGTGTTTGTTGTGTTATTTATAATTCAGAATCATGTTGTTAAAATGGTACATGAACTACAATTATGGGTTATTTGTCATGGAACTTGTACAAAAATTGAAGCTATGTGCATTTTTCATGGGTTTCACTGTTGCAATTTATCCATGATTAATTGCTACCATAATCATTTCATAACTGTATATTTTCATACTCATACATATTTTTGTGAGTTTACCTTGAGTTTAGACCTGGAAGTCATTGTGGCTTCTCAATCATGAGCTGGAAATGATCTTTTTTGGATACATATAGTTCAAAGGGAGTGAATCTCCTCCTACATGGAAATGAGGAAGGTATTATCCAATGAGGGAGGATTTACAGGTACCTGAAGGGATTGGAAAGCATTGGAATTTATTTAAATGTTTTCCCAAATCGACTAAGTATTGGTTCAAACAGTTAAACCTACAATAAATCATGTACTTTCCTCGAAAGGAATCGTAGCCATTGATCTGGAATGACATTTTTATCTTGTCCATTGATCGTATTTTCCTCATGTACAATAGCTTGTAGAGGATCTAAGTCATTGAAAACCATTGGATCCATCAAAGGGAAGAACTGGAGAAATTGAAAACATTAATCGCGTAGGAGTCGTTGGAGTCTGTGGTTGGAGTATCCTAAAAAATCTAGAGTTCAGCCCCTCCGATGTAAAGTCCCAAGGATCGATCAGGACCATTGGACCCATCGAGATGGGTGTCAAAGGATTTGAACCATCGATCGTGGAAGGGTCGTCAGACTAGCCTTGGGGAAGATGCTACGATGGGAAGACTCCAAGGAGCGATCGTGGCCACAGATCAGTGAGTGGGGAGAGTGATATCAGTGATAGATCTTGTTGGTGGGTCTCAACGAGAGAGGCCAAGGAGGAAGGTGACATCATGTTGATGAGGATGACATCATCCAACTAATATGCTATGGACAGATTTCAACACCTTGAGGGTCATTCCAATGGTTTAGTGATGATGTGTACACCACATGAGCCCACATGGGAGGTCCACATGTTGGGTGGTGACTATGCCATCTGTCAAAGTGATTTGGCACTTTGAGGGGCCAGTGAAGGGTGACATGGCCTGAGTGCCATGTGTCAAGCCAAGGTGCAGAGTTGGGTAGGTCCATGTGTCATGGATGCCAAGTCAAATGCCACGTGGGGACCCACTTAAATGAGGCCAAGAAGGGAGTGACGTGAGGATGATGGGGGTGCCAATGTTTCCAGATAAGAACATGTGGTAGGCCATAATTAGTAGAAAATACAAGTGGGGACCTTGTCGATGTTAAACACTTGGGATATGTGTCTAGATCCTATCCCTCAAATCTATCAGCGAAATATATTAACTATCCATCAAAGGGGTGTTGTTCGGAGTAAAATGTGGTTCCAGTGGAATTTACACTTTGATGGGGCACACTGAGGGATGATCTACAACATTGATTGGAGGGTGTTCTCAATAAATGAAAACATTTGATCTATCATGGACTCCATCAGTCGAGTACAAAAGGAGAGATGGGAGGAACATTAACCCTCATGCACGTTGGAGGCACCGATGCAATCAGAGACATTGATTGTTAGTTCTCCATGACCATCTAATCCCTATGTGGTGGAGGTAATTGGACTGAGGAAATAAAAGTGTATGAGGAATCTTGGAGTGGACGCACTACAATGAATGAATCTGATCATATAAAATTCCTATGAATATATTGGAGTCGTTGATCTAGAGAGAAAATTAGACGAGGATCATGGAGATAGGTGGAAATCGCCACATTAGTGCTACACATGTGCCATGTCAGATTTCACATGTGATAGGGTGCCATGTGGATTCCACGTGGAGTTGAGGTGGAATTGAGGCTACAAGTCTTTAAAACTTTGGAAGGTCATAAATTTTGATTCAAAACTTGGAATTGAGCATAGCTATAGTCGTTGGAAAGCTCTCAACGAGCATAATTAATATAAAAATTTTATTTGGGAAGATGAATTAGTTGTAAAAAAATGAAATTTTGACACCATATCATCCTAAGAGAGGACTAGGGGGTCGGGTGTCTTATAGTGCTAGAGACAAGAAGCAGATAAAAGAGAGAAACAACAATAAAAAGAGAGTCGGTTAGTTAGTCATTTTAGTTATCCAACTGTTTAGCTAATGTTGTTGTTGTCAATATCCTTGAACTCACTTTGAGCCTATGTTTTAAAATGTATCTAGTTGTGAGTCTAGGTATGTAATGTTTGCAAAGTTTGAAAGAAAACACATGGCACTATGAAATGTAATACTATGAAAATGTATAAGATCATAGGGCTATGTTGTTTTCAATTGATGAGTTGTTTAATGTATGTATGTGAATGGTTGAATGAAGGTAATAAAGATGAAATGACTCTGATCTTATGATCTGTTGATCATGTGTCAATTGAATGTATGAGTTGTTGTTATATGTTGTTAGTCGTTGAGTAGATTGCAATCGATTGTATGAATGTTAACCTGGATGGATTCCTATGTAATTAATACTTCATCACTGACACAAGACCCTATGGTCTCTGTGATTCTCGTGGCATCTCAAGTGATACCTTCTTCAATCTTTGGATAAGGATTGATATGCCAACTCCTTGGGGATTTTTCTGGTCAACTCTGGATGAACATTGGGTCTTCAACCCTCTAGCATTAAAAAGGATGTGTGCAACTGTATAATGACTCAAAAAATGGTTATGTTACTGAGATCTGAAGGTTTTGTATTGAATGATGAAGGCAAAGAATAAAGTGGTATCCATATCAAGAGGAAATTATATATTGGTTAAGCATGAAAGAATATGATTTTGTTCGATAGGAAACTCAAGGTATGAATGTCAATGTGAAGAAATGGAAGGATAATTATATCTACATTTATATGCATGAAATTTTCTTTGTTGAATTTCCCTGTCTATTGTATGAATGGTTGAAAAGGAAGACTGCTACTAATATTTCTTTGAGGCCACCAAAAACTTTGTTTTGAGATTAGTTCACGATTGATAGGATGAAGAAATTGGACAAAAAGTGGATTCAAGCCATTAATTTCTTGTTTGTTTGGGTGACATAAGGGTATATAATTGAGTTTTTTTTCGAGTACATTGATTCTTTTAGCGAGGATGAAATAAAGTTCATGGAAGGTCCTAGGAGAAGGTTGCTAGAAGAAATCCTATTATGGATAAAGATGGTGTTCGTGGAGAAGGGGTTGATATGCATGGAGCTCAATAGGATGGCTAAGTAGATTTACCTAGCGTTGGGGGAGGGAATAAAAAATAGGAGAAAAGTGAGAGAGGATATGGATTTGTTGAGGAGGATCCAGAATTTGTTGAGATGAGGTGAGGAATAGAATGAACGTAGAAGAGAAGAGGAGAGAAAGAGTCGAAATATATGTAAGAAGAGTTGATTCAAGGAGGAGAGTGGAATAAAGAAGTGTAAGGAAGATAGCAAGGGGTGCAAAAAAAATGATTCAGGCCTAGAATGGAGAGGAAGAATATTGCACCAGGAGGAAGTGAAGCAAAGTGTGTTGTAACATAGAGGAGCACATATGAGGATAGGTCGACAAAGAGGCATGACGTTGAGAGTAGGGTATCCAGTGGAGATACCAATAGTATTGGTAGTAGGGGCCAAGAAGACGAAGTCCAAATCCCTTGGTTTTTGCGGAGTGTTACAACTTCATAGGAATATCAGGTGTATAATAGAGTTGAAGAGGTAGGAGAGGAAGATTAAGGGCCCCCAGGTGGTGGGAAAAATAGTTAGAAATAATGGATGGTCTTGCACAACTACATGTAGGAAACACTCTGGGTTCCCTCACAATAAATGTTATAAGAAGATGGAGTTACCCCCCCCTTCGAACCACCCTCATTGCACATTTTTAGCTAATAAAAGATAACAATAGACAGTGCAATGATTGGATTAGAAGTAAGAGTAGGAGAAGAAATAAGAGAATTGATGATTTAAAAAGAAGATGAATTTAGACCTACTTTGCTAGGAAGAGTATCAGTAACAAAATCACTGGCACCCAATAGTCAGTTAGGAGGATATAGCTCGAGATTGAGGATGGAAAATCATGATAGTACCCTGAGATTACCCATATTCCATGGGATGAGTAGAGATGATGCAAAGAAGTATTGGTTCACATGTGAAGTGATATGGTCTATGAAGACGATCACAGACAAGGCCTCATAGATTGTGCAACTAGAGACCACGTTCAAAGACGGAGACCTAATGTGATACATGAAGTACAAATCCACTGTGTTGGTAGAAAAGATGAGATCCTTAAAAAAAATCAAAAGTGATTTGCTTAAGGAATTCTGAAATCCTAAGTTAGAATCTCAATGCATTATGGAAATTAAGGAGATTATGTAGAAACCGTGAGAGATCATGTGGGATTATGACCAATGGTTCAAATTTTATTGGATGGGATAATGTTCCAGATCTAGGATGTGAAGCATAGAAAATGGTTAATTCCAGGGTATTTTCCCCATATCTAAGTTTCTCTTACCTAGAAGAAGGTGACTACTCAGGAAGAAGTGGTGGAGATTGCGATGTGCATGGAGGTTACACAAGGAGGAGGAGAGACATCAACAAGTTTGGAATAGGTACAGTCTCAGTTAGCCAACTTGACAATGAAATTGCAGGATATGGAAAAGGAAAAAGTCGTGCATGAGCGTCGTAGATATGAGTTTCCTGCACTTAGAAATTATATGGAAATAGGTGTGAGAAATCCATTTCCATCTTGAACTCATATGGAATGGTGTAAAATTTGCAGGAAATGGAGCCATATATGATCTTAATGTCCAGCATTGGAAAAATATCAAAGGACACATCATACTCTATTCTTAGAATTATGTAAGTTTGTGGGACACTATGTGAACAATTTTCTATCACTCCAACTGAGACAAGACCATACAGAATGTATTTTGCATTCAAGAGGAATAGAAGGGTGGTGATCATGGTGGTGCTGAGAGAGGTGGGTATCAAGGAAGTGCCAGAGGTGGATATGGATTTGGTTGCAGATGGGGATATGGAGGAGGTGGAGGTAGACCCCCCACTTGTTTTAACTGTGGTGAGATAGGCTCTGTGTCACGATTTTGTACCAAACCTCGCACTCTCTGTGGGTACTTCTATAGCCCTGAGCACATTACCAAATATTGTCCCAACTTGTTGAATAAATGGGAAGAGAAGAAGACACATTGCAACATGGTGACTGCAAAGCCACACGAGAATCAGAAAACAAATTATGAAGTTGATGTATGAGTCATAACCCGAGGAAAAGAAGAAACAAGAATGGACTTTCAGCATGGTGAAATATCGGGTAAAAGGCATGAGAGGAAGATAAGAAAGGACACACAACCCCTCCTAAGTTTCACGTTGTTCAACAGAAGAAATTTTTACGCGACGCACAAAGGGCTATAGAGGAAGAAAGAATGTGAGAAGAGTTGTAGTGCATGACACAAAGGTTTCTTGAAAAGGCCCAGATTTGAGAGGAAGTACAGCAAGCGATACAGATAGCATTGTAAGAGGCTCACGCTCGTGAAGAATTGCAGTGTGCCATGAAGAGGTATTTGGAGGAATCTCATGTGCATGAGGAAATACAATGTGTGATGCAAAGATCGTTGGAATAAGCATGGAGACAAGAGGAGTTTCAATGCAATTATCAAAGGGAAATATAGGAGCATGTACATGAAGAGTTGAAGCACACGACATGAGAAGATGAATTGTGCAATCTGGGTCGGGAAATAGAAATTGAGGACCAAGTGAGTAACTTCTTGTGTTGTTTTCTAAGATTGTTGAATAATCTTGATGTTGGATGAAAATTGATGCAGATGTTAGCAACCTACATGGGGGAAGAAGGGACATATACAACTATATCATCCCCCCTACCAGAAAGGGATGTGTCCCAAGTCAATAAGCAGAAGTGCAAAGGAGGATAGTTCAAGATGGCAGTTGAACTTGGCGGTTATGAAATGGATGGGGTCATGTTATATCTGGGTTCTGATGTGAACATCCTTCCAAAGAAGTCATGGGAGTTGATGGTTAAATCAAATTTGATCTAGTCATCCATCAAGTGAGGTGAGAAGTAATCTCAACCGTCAATCACTTTGGAGATTAGGGTGGAAAGGCTAGAGTGAAGGTGGAAGACACTTGATAGGACTTGACAAAGAGAAGAGAAGGAATTGTTCTTAGATGTAGTTGGATCACAAAGGAATGTGATTCAAAAATATATTGGATAGGTGGAGAAGGACTTCCATCTACAGATCAGGTCAAGGAGAAGAGAGAATAGAGGCAGCCAGGAGTGAGCTTTAGTAGAGAAAAACCACAAGAAAGGGTCGAGCTATATGGATTTTTTCATACGGTCCTTGAGATCATGTACATGGGTGTCAGTGGAGAAAGGTGTGTATACGTGAGCTTAAGGAAATGCATGTACACCTAAAAAAGAGTGTCAAATCTAGTTCGTACAATAGATCAGACTTTGTTAGGTTTGTTTGTAGTTATATTTCTCTTAGTGGGCCATTATCCCTATTATGGGAGCCTTGATTTTATCATAATAAAACCATCTCAAAACTGGTTTTCCCTCTGGAGTTTTTCCAAGGTTACCTACACAAAAATATTGATGTTTATGTGTGCATGATTTGGTTTCCAATATTTCTTCAGCTAGATTTATTTGAGTTGAATATTCTAGTAGTGTGTTTTTTTTGTGAGCTACTAATATGATTAACAGTAAGGAAATCACTAGATAACAAGATACCTAGGATTGTAGTAAGGTTATTTTAACATGGTATCAGAGCACATGCTCTGAGAGGAAGCCAAATATCATCTCCATAGAAGATTTATCAGATATGTAGGAGACCTTTGCAGATCCATAACTAGCAAGAAGAAATTGAAGGATAGATTTGAGGGAAACGGTATTACTAAGGAAAAACTACAGTTTTACAACTTTACAGAGTTGTATGTAGGTTACTGAAGAAACAAGTGTGTAAAAATGTGGGTCACTTTGGAGACAAGCGCGTATATGTGGGTTGCAGTAAGAATAGGTGTGTACATATGTGTGTTTCAATAAGAAAATTTGTGTGCATACGTTGGTTTTAGTGGTGAGAGGAGTGTACAAATTTGTACAGGTAAATACAAGGTTAGTTTATGCAGCAAGTTATTTCCATGGCAGTTTATCAGGTCTTAGGGATGGAAACAGAGTCGTTGAGAGTTGAAGACTGATTACACTACTACATATTGTAAAAATTCCGACGTTTTATTTGCAGCGTTATGGACAAAATTGTCCATATTGTCGCAAAATAGAGGAAATTTATAAAAAAAAAAATTCATGTTGCCCGATAACGTCGCTCTTGCCACGTTAACGTCGGTCTTGCCACGTTAACGTCACTCTTGCCACGTTTTCCACTGGAACGTCGCTCTTGCTACGTTTTCCACTGGAACGTCTCTCTTGCCACATTAACGTCGCTCTTGCCACGTTTGTGAAGATGTATGTCGCAATTGCCACGTTAAAGTCGCTCTTGCCACGTTTTCCACTGGAACGTCTCTCTTGCCACGTTTGTGAAGATGTATGTCACAATTGCCACGTTAACGTCGCTCTTGCCATGTTTTCCACTGGAACGTCGCTCTTGCCACGTTTGTGAAGATGTATGTCGCAATTGCCACGTTAACGTCGCTCTTTCCACGTTAACGTCTCTCTTGCCACGTTTGTGAA
>JZKD02S1752980.1:68829-97638 GCA_000966675.3 Picea glauca | reverse complement strand
GTATCTAATGGATACATAAACTAAGAGGATAAATTGTTAATAAAAAAATATGAGTTTCTTAAATATAGACCGATGATATAGATTTAAATATTGATATGGCTAGTATCTTAGCAAATGTTAATGTACCTGTCCCTCTTAGTACTGATATTGTATTTATTTTTTAAATACCTACAAGAAGGTCGCTATTGCGACATTTTGGAGTGTTTCTCCCATAGAAACCATGTCGGAGATGATACCTCTTAACGTCTCTCTTCCCACGTTATAGACGAGAACTTGCCACCTTCAAGACGTCGGTCTTGCCACGTTCTAGATGTCTCTATTGCCACGTTTCAGACGTATGAAACGTCTCACTTGCCACGTTTGAAACGTCGGTCTTTCCACCTTTGAAGCGTCTCTCTTGCCACGTCTGAAATGTCTCACTTTCCACATTTGCAACGTATCACTTGCCATGTTTGAAACGTCTCACTTGCCACGTTTGAAACGTCGGTCTTACCACGTTTGCAATGTCTCTCTTGCCACGTTTGTAACGTTGGTCTTGCCACGTTTGCAACGTCTCTCTTGCCACGTTTGAAACATCGGTCTTGCCACGTTTGCAACGTCTCTCTTGCCACGTTTGAAACGTCGGTCTTGCCACGTTTGCAACATCTCTCTTGCCACGTTTGAAACGTCGGGCTTGCCACGTTTGCAATGTCTCTCTTGCAACATTTGAAATGTCGGTCTTGCCACATTTGCAACATCTCTCTTGCCACATTTGAAACGTCGGTCTTGCCACGTTTGAAACGTCGGTATTGCGACGTTTCAAACGTTGCAATACCGACGAAAACTAGGTCATCGGAAAAACGACGTCATGTGAAATGACGTTTGAGGGGGTTCGAGGTTTGTCGGTCTTCCGACAATAGAAAGTGGCAATTGCGTCGAACGCGCCGTTGGAATTTGACCCAAATGCAGTTGTGTTAGATGGAGCATCCAACTTCCTATCTTAGAAATTTAGAGTGACTTTGGCCTTAAAAGAGTATGACCTTTGGGAGTTCATGGAAAAAGTAGTTGTTCCACTAGAAGATCCGACATCTTTGGCAGTTCACGAGAAGAAGGAGATCAAATAAGAGAGGTTTATCTTGGATTCAGTGAAGGATCATATGATTCCTCACTTATATAATAAGAAAATGGCCAAAGAGATATTTGATGGCTTGATAGGTTTATTACGAAGCACAAACATGAATAGGAAGATGGTCTTAAGGAATAAACTTATATCATTGCAGATGTGTACATTTGAAAATCTTACCTGTTATTTAATAAGGATCACTTAGGTACGTGATCAACTTGTTGTCATAGGGGAGAAAACTAAGGACGTGAATCCTGTGAATGTGGAATTGAATGGTCTTCCCAAGACTTGCGAACTATTTGTCAATGGAGTTTTTCTCAGGAACATCTTTTAGATTGGCAGAGACTTTAGGATCATTGCATATAGGAATATACTTGGGAAGAATCTAAAGAAGGAAAGAAGGGACATGAAGAGGAGAACCTGGCCCTTGTTAGTAAGATAAGAAATGTAAAAGGAAAGGGTTCCAAGGGTAACAGTGAGGAGTCAACCTCACAGCTAGGTAAGAAGGACTTGAGTAAAATCAAGTGATTTTTGTGCCACACATATGGGCACTATGCATCATAGCGTCCATAGAAGGATTTCTCACTAGTTTATTTCCTTTATACCAACACAAATACCAGGAGTGTGTGATTCTTGGATAGTGGTGCATATATAGTCAGATGACATAAGCACGAGATTTATTTAGCAGCCTAATGGAGAGGGACTTGAATGTTCATGTGCATCTTAGTGATGATTTCGAGTATGCAGTGAAGGGAGAGGGAACAATTATGATCCATCTTGAGTTAGGAGATTCATTGGATGACCATGATGTGATTTTTGTACCAGGTTTGAAGAAGAATTTTCTCTCGGTATCAACTATAGAGGATAGGGGTTTTTCCGTTACTTTTCAGAGAGGAAAAGTACTCATATTTTCAGAGGGAGTTGACATTGACACACCAATCAACATTGATGTCATAGAGGGAAGGTTATACATGTTGTTGGGAAAGCTTTTATATGGATCCAAGGGGATCTTGGATCATGGATCAATGTCAGTGACAAAGGATGAGGAGTAGGAGGCTTTGAAGGATGAACAGCTGAAGGATGAGTAGAGTCCACAGACTTCCATTGTGTGGAGTCAACTTTCATATGGGAAGAGAGAGTTAGCCCCTTCTAGTTCTGTTAGGAGACTATTATGAAAATCTAAGTCCTATGGATATTGGTCTGGGCCACAACATAGAATTTCCCTAAAATACTTCTCTTTGAATCTACTTAACTAGTTAATTAAAAGAAACTACTTGCAGTAACTAACTTTCAGAAGAAAGGAAATACAACATACTTGGAACCAAACGATTGAATTCGATCCTTCTCGACGAATTTCATTCCAGAACTCCTTCACAACGATCCTATGAAAAATACTACAAACAAATAAGTATGCAACAAGAAAAATATAGTTATCTACTAAATAACTAAACATAATAAGTTCACTTTATATGTTAGATTCAAAATAAGATACAAATTATCTCATCAAAAGCATGAATTAACAAAGATAAATGGATGAGAATGAGATTTATTTTATTAATAACATCAAAGGAGTTGGTTACAACCTGTAACCATTGCAACACGATCTCAGAACCAAGCTCCAAGTTCCTCCACCCAAAACTTGAGATGACAAGCACTATCTCTAAAGTTTTGTGCTCTAGTGGGTCCAAGGAAGTAATGGCTTTCTTCCTGATGATATAAGGGGAAACACAAATACTCGAAAAAAAAGGTTTTTCAGGGGGGGAGACAATATTAGAAGTAAAGGGAAACAGGGGCTTGCAGGGATATAAGGAAACTAGTAACATAAGTTTGCATATCTTTGATGTCTTTTTATTCCATCCCAAATCTCTCTTTTACACTTCCTTTTGATAGTTAGAGTAGTTATGAAAGAGATATATGAGGTTAGAAACCTAGGGAACCTGTCAACTCCACCCAAAATTTCGATATTTATTATTTTTAGCTAATTAAACATGTATGTGGGTTGTTGACTAGCAAGGAACATATGTATACGGGTTGCTTTAAGGAGATTCACATACATCTAGAAAAATGAGACTTTTTAAAATGTTCTTGAGGAAAAAGGGGATTCTTCTCTTGCAAGCAGAGAAAGGGATGTAAATGATGCCAATGAATTTTCATGAGAATATATGGTGACAAATGATGCTATAACAGATGCCCCCTAATGTGTGAGGTTAGAAAAGAAACTAATGGTCAGAATACATTAAAAATATTCATGATATTTTGGAGGGTCCATTGGGTAAGAGTAGTTGAAGACCATTCCTAGAAAAATACCTACAATAGAAACAAGATACTCTCTTCTCAAGTCGGGAATTCTCATGCTTGAGTGTGATGTAAGTATGACCGACAAATTAAGGAAACTATGTATCCATGAGTAATGAAATAATAACTAATTTCCATGGCCATGAAAACTATATACAATGGATCCATGTGATATATAGAAGTAACAATCATGGCCATGATAAAATACATTGTGGATCCATACAAAATTGTATATCATAGCCATGAATGGATATAGAGTGGAGATATGTCTCATATTAAAATAAAGGATATCAGGAACCAATGGAGTGAACAAAATGATCATCTGCAAGTACCAATGTCAAAGAGGGTGGTACAATCAATACAAGTCAGGGAGGATCACAAATGATGTGATTCTCCTACTTCACCCGAAGTATTAAAATTAATTCATCGTGGTACGAATACACACTATGTGAATAAATGTTTTGGATTCGAACACAGTGAGACATCGTTTGATTATCAGCCATTGATGTATACCATTAACAAATGAATGACAACCCACGGATGATGATAATAGGCATCAAGGTACCTAGTAAAATCTAGCAAGTGTGAATAAATGAGTCGATGTTGAACGCTGCATAGAATCTGTCAAGTGGGGGACATTAAATTATTCCCAATGTCAATGGAGAGGGAACCTATCAATGATCATTGCAAGATCCAAGGTACTAATAATAAATCTAGATATATGTCCTAGAGTAAGATGTGTTGACGTCAATAGGAAGAGATCTGTTGAAAGGAAGGCATTAAGGCATCCTCCATCATCCATCATGAGGGGTAGCAGAAGGACAAAGATTTGGAAGGACTCAAACAAAAATATTGAAACGACCAAACCAAGGTACAACTTTGGCATGCACCAAATGGAATAGCACATGGATTAGACTCTTTGAATAATATCCAATGATGTATACCACTGACAAAGGCGATAAATCCACCAATGGGGTCAAATGGAAACAAAGGTACTACACGAATCCCTATTTGTGACAATGGTTGTTGACGTAGAACACAAAGGAAACCACTCAGCCAGCGACCAATGACTATTTTTCATTTTTTGAGCACAATGTTACCTATCAATGATTTAAATAGACCCTGGGTGCAACTCGAGGTCATACTCTCATAGCAATGTGTCATAGTCAAAAAGATAAGACCCGCCAGCAAAACGTCAACGGGGATTTTCTATAATATCATGAGTGAGAGACAAATATACTTGTGATACTGAGAAATACTTGACTGACACGAGAAGGTTGACCTAGAAATTCAAAGGTTTCTGCAGAATGTCCAACACAGGTTGACTTCCCTTGAATAGAAACAAAATACAAAATGTGACTTCGGCAGTATGGATTATAAACTAGGATACATTTGTGATACATGATGCACCAACAAACGTTCCATATGATTGGAAGAATAACCACCCAGGGGAGATTATTCTCAAAAACAAGAAAACAAATCCTCCTGCAGCCATACTAAACCCAATAATGAGATGAAGACTCATAAGATTGTGTTTTGTTCAAGGGAGACATAAGTAGTTTCCATATATGAAATATTTAGACTCATTCCCGTTCCTTTTTTTCTATTTTTAATTATTATTTTCTTTGTCATATTATAAAGCATGAAAAAGAATAAAACAATGTTATAACACAATGGAGGAAATGAGTATCGAGGGAAAGAAAACTAGTTCCAAGAACAATGAACATACCTATACTCAATGCAAGGAAAGTATGTGCGGGATATAGACACTGAGGGGAAAGTTTCTTCCAGAAATACAGGTGTCAAGTCGGAAAGAATAGTATTGAAAGGTTGGGAAATGTTTGAGAATGTATATGCAAGTGGCTATGTAACAACAATTTGAAGCCATCATTAGGCCTGAAAAGCGTAAACAGTCAATATACAATGCAAATACAACTCAACACAACAAATGTTTGGAATCCCTGCGGGTAACTGGCCAACAATAGATGATAAGAAGATATAAAGCTTCAACGCAAATTCATGGCAGTACTAGACAGGGCTTCCAAGCCTACAGAAAAATTATAGCATGGGTACCAAAATGGCTTGTGAGGAGCTAGCTAGGGCACCCATGAAGAGGTAATCTCTAACAATCATAAATGACACCTTTAGATCATCTTGAAAGTATAATGTCGTAACGAATGGGATTAATCCTAAGGCAGTTATGTGATCGATACGGATAAATGCATAATGCAGATGCAACAGAACCTACCCTAAATGTTGATAAAGATTATGATACCTGTCGAAGAATTCAAAAAAACGCCACCAAATATAACAATATTTTTGGAAAATTTATATGTGCATTATAGCGTTTATTCGAAGTGGAGAATAATGCGAAGTGGACCGAGGTACTTCCCAGGAATTGAGAAGGACATCTAGGTGATCCCTAGGATGATGCATTTTTCACTTGGTGGGAGTGCCAAGTTCTTATGATCGATAATTATCCTTATGCAGGGATCAATTATCACAATGACCCAAAGATGTACGTTCCTCCTGAAAGTGCCTATGGAGATATCGAAAAAAAAAATTTTTTAACGTATTTAATTTTTATATTTTTATTATTAAAAAAATAAAATGTGTATATGTGGATCAAGAGAATAAGATGATCATTTGATCATACTGATGTGGGACCGAGGCGACCTGATGGATTTCCTCTATATGGTCGACATGGTCATGATGGCCAACCACGTGGAGATGTCGACCACGTATTGGATAATGTCCATGGAAATTTAGAGAGATTGTTGTTCCCGGTGGCAATGATACAGGTTGAATATTTCCCAGATCACATGCAACGACATGTAGTTGGAGTACCACGGGCTTGGGTGAGGCTCTTTCGGCGTCTAGCCCAATGTCATTTTTTTTATGAGAGACGTAATGATGTAAGGGAAATTTCATTAGGACCATGTTTTAGAGATCATCTATATTTTGTATTATCGATCTGATAGAGGACAACCAAGGCTAAAAGCCTTTTTTGAAGCATGATCCACTTTTGTACTTGATAAAATATGATAACAATATATATATATATATATATGATATTTTGTCTTAGTGATAATGTTCATATGATTTGATTATATACAAAGATAATTTTGTGTGTTTTTGTTTCAATGTGAATGATATAAATTTCAATCTAACACGTAGTTATAAAATGCATCACTTAAAGAATTAAAAATTATTGGAACATGAACATAAGTAATATGATCGAAAAAATTCTCCAAAAAGTGTACCCGAAGGAAACGACGGCGTAGCATATGGTTGCGAACATGATATTTGTTGTTTAGCTGGGATAATACCAACTAAGCATCCAAACAAACTTCTAAATACTGAATGTGATGCAAAATGGCATCATGAAGCAGATTGGAAAAAATGTTATATTCAACCACATTATTGGTGAAAGGATTAATAAAATCACCTCCCGAAGCAACCAATTGACCAGTGCGAGAATAAATCACCCAAGCAGTGGAATCCAAGTTTTGAGTGTGACAGTTGGCGCCATCAGTGAACCCTACGAACATCGAATAATCTCGTGACATGTGTCAACCAATAAGAAGCACCATAAGCACCACTAACACAAAAATAAATCTATGCTACCACTAAATAAAGCAATGTACAAAATTTACAATACGAATGGATAGGCATGACAACTTAAGCGTAATACTTCTTAATGTAGATCCCAAATTTGAGCTTTGGAAATGCATTCCCTTCAAAATCCTCTAGCTCATAGGCTCCTTTCCATAGGTCATGTATCACAATGAATGGACCATGCCACAATGGATTAAACTTAACTTCCCCCAAGGAGGCTTTGTCCTGGTCATAGACCAACACAAGGTCCCCTTCAGAGAAGACTCTGGGGTGCACAAATTTATCGCAGTTATCCCTTACACGCTTCATATATGTCTCATTTTCTGTAGCAGCATATCAACGTTGCTCATCAATATGTTCTAAGTAAAAAATGTTCTCTTCTAGTTCATTCATGTCAGGAAGGATATCTATATCAATCTTAAGTGAAGGTATTTCACATTCAATCGAAAAAAAATGCTTTTACCTCATGAACGAGTTGAGAATGAGAGAATCATGTTGCATTTTTGACTGAGGTTCGATAGGCCCACAATGTCGGATATAACATCAAGTGCCAATTTGATTTTCTCCTGTTGACATTTCTTTGCAAAATGGTTTTTTGGGGATTTATTAACAACTTCAACCTGACCATTCACTTGAGGATAGTAAAGAGATGAATGATCCTACCTAAGACCTAGTTTTGATGCTAACTCTGACATCATGTGGTTCTAAAAGTGACTGCTATGGTCGGTGAAAATCTCTTTTGGAACCCCAAACCTAGCTATAACCCGGTTAAACACAAAAAACATTGAGGTTTCACCATTATTAGAAAATCTCAGCATGGTATATGCCCACTTCGTAAAATAGTCTACAACCATTATGATATACCAATTCCCCCTAGTCGAAACTAAGTGACATTTCATAAAATCAACCCCCCACATGGTGAAAGGACCATTGATAATGATGAGAAAAATAGGAGAAAGATGTGTGTGCATATTTTTAGAAAAGAATTTGCAAGGGTGACACTTCTTGACTGCTTCAATAAAATCCTTAAATATCATTGGCCAAAATTATCCTACGTGAAAAATATTTTTGGATGTTTCCAACCCAAACAGATGGCTACCACATGATCCACTATGGAAATCATTCAAAACCAATTATGTTTCCTCGTGAGTGAGGCAGTGATGGAGAATTGAATCTACCCCTCGATGATACAAAGTGTCGCTAATAATGAGATAGTTCTTCACTATGTGGTGAATTCGTTGTCGATCATCTCACAAAAATACTGAAGGAAACTTCAAAGTCTGGAGATATATGATAATATCTTCATATATACCAAGGCTCAGACGAAGATATGAGTAATATATGCTCGTATGGAAACGAGTCAATCACAGTGTCATCCTCCTTCTCTGCTGGAAACTCTGACATAAGTTCAACGAAGACTAAGAATTTATTGGATTTGGTAGAAGTGAAATCTAAATCAAACTCCTAAAGCACAAAAATCCACATGTTGTACTTTTCTCTTATTATTCGCCAAATCAACACATATTGAAAAGGACTAACATCAATGATGATGGTCATCTTGCATAGAAAAATGTAATTTCAAAATCGTCGAACAACATGGAAGGTTGATAACGCTATCTTCTCAAAGTGTGAATACTTTAGTTAAAGACCAACCAAGCCACGACTCAGATAATAGATGGCATGCTCCTTGAGTTCATAATCCTCCTGAACTAACACCATGTCTATAGAAGATTCTGCTGCTACAAGATACAATAGGAAATATTTATTATAGTCCGGAGGACTAATAAAAGGGGAAAAAATTATAGCTTTATTCAATGCATCGAATGAACATTGCGCCAATTCATCCCAGAAAAAGGGGACTCCCAACTTCAAAAGGCACATAACGTCCTTCGTGATATCAACATAGTTTGGTATGAAACGTCGAAGGAAATTTTCCTTTCCTTGTAGGCTCTAAATTTTATGCACAGTATGCATTGGAGGAAACTACAATATTGCCTCGACCTTCAAAGGATCAACCATGATACCTTTGGTTGATACGATAAACCCCAAAAGACGCCCTCAAGTTACACAGAAAATGAACTTATGAGGATTTAAATGAATTTGATAATGCCAGAAACTTTCAAAGACAAGGCAGAGGTGTAACAAATGTTGCACTCTCTTAGGAGAATGAGTTGTAAGATCATCCAGATAAGCCTCCACTATGTGTTTGAGGTCATTGAAAGAAAGCATCATGGCCCGTTGAAACGTGGCTCCAACATTTTTAAGGCAAAAGGGAATTTAATTGTATGCAAAGGTTCCCCAAGGACAAATAAAAACAAACTTATGTTGTTCCTCGAGCCAAATTTGTATCTGGTTATAACCAGAAAAATCGTCCATGAAAGAGAAAATTTCACTTCCTACACATTTGTCGAGGATTTGATTGATAAATGTCATAGGGAAATTATCTTTGGGACAAGATTTATTTAAATCTTGGAAATCCATGCAGAATCAAATGGTACCCTATTTCTTGTCAACTGGAACAGGGTTGGATACCCATTTCGTCAATGGGACTGAATAGATAAACCCTTCTTTAAGCAATTTTTCTACCTCAGCCTTAATCGTTGTTTCTTTCCTAGGGTTCACTGGTCGTAATTGTTTTTTAAATGGTTTAGCATTCGCATAAGTTTGAATCTTGTGTTGGATGATCCAAGGATCTACCATCGACATTTCCTCATAATACCAAGGAAAAATGCCGTGCAACTCCTTAAAAATGGTTGTATATGAACGTATTTTCTTTTGGAGAACCGGACATCCAATAAAAACATTTTCCACGACATCAAGGGTCTTGGAGATATTGATCGAGATAGTCTCTGAAATATTTTCCATGTTCAGTTCAACATATATGTTATGAGTTACCAAAGGGTTCAATGGATGATCAACATCTCCAATCATGGTCGATCAAAATTATCCTTTCTCTACGCAACTCAACTTAGGAAGGAAATAATACATATGGTGTAAGTCTTCCTAAAGTTGTTCAAGCCCTATCATTGCCTCTAGGATCGCCTCATTTGAAGGGAGGATGATGTCCAAGAAATCATGAGAGTTGGAAGAATTAAGATCCCACACAGGCTCTAAAACATGATCCACGTCTTCCATCGAGGCAGGAGATGGATCTTAGTCTATAGTAGCTCATTGAATGGATTGATAAGATATCTCCACTGTAGACAATGGCATTTCCATTCCAGTTCATTCCAATATGTTCCCCAAAGTCGACGGGGGAGATAGAGTCCACGGATATTCAAAGTAAGAAGTTTGAAATGATATAACTTGAAAGATATCGACCTTTAGTGTAGATTGTTCAAGAACATTCAGAATGGAAATAAAATCTAATTATGGTTTTGAAAAATCGAAAGTACACATAAGGGAATGATACATCCCGACACCCCAATTCGCAGGTGCTCATTGTGAATTTTCAATTAAAGGAACTGCAGAGACTGGTGATGTTGCAGGATCCACACAAGTGAATGACCACTGATCAACAATGACAATTACCCCTTCATGAGGGAAACATAGCACTTGAAAAACTACAGAAACTATGACTATCATTTCATACGTCTAGCTACTTCTCAAGAGTAGATTATAGTTGAGAGGAGCATGATCAACTAATTCTACTTCAATGCACATTGTTTTTCTTTCTAATTGGATAGCGAAATAAGGGATACTATCATGTGGTCTAAATGAACAACCATCAAATGACATCAGCAATGTAGGAGAGTGAGCTAGCTTAGGTGAGATAATAGCTCGCCAACATGATAATGACATGACACACGTCGAAGAATTTTCATCCACCAAAGTGGGAAAAATATTTTTCTAAACTGACTTCGTGGTGTAAACCACTACAATATGAAACACAACATGATATGGAAGGTGAGGCTTGAAGTTATAAGTGTCAAACATTATGGACAATGATTTAAAGGATTCAAAGGCCCCTAAAGAAGACAACAAATCATTTTGTTGCGATGGGAAACCCTGGAGAACTTCCAGTGTGGATATAGAACAAGGAATTTGGGCTAAATATTCAACAATATAATAATTTTGAGCCACTCTAGCATTCAGATAGTGTGATTTTTGTTTCAACACACCTTTTGGTATGCAAGGCATTGGGTCTCTTGTTCATTTCTCTATAAGGAGAGAGATCGACAGTTCTAGTAACTCCTTATCCTTCTATGCAGACTCATGATTCTCATAATCATGAGCTTTGGTTTTCAAATTAACATCTGACTTCATCATATAGACATTTGATGTTCCAGATTCCAACGTGGGGGTACCCTTACCCTGATTTATCCCATATGTATAAGGGGTTGAGGAAGAACCCTACATTAAATTATGACCATGTAGAAACAGGTTAGTCATAACAACAGGTTGTTGTGTTAAAAATCATTGGGCTTCCTCGATTTTGGGGAAGAGATGAGTCAGGTGATCTCCTTTGCAAAGATTGCAAGGTAACTTTACCTTTTTATTTTCGTTATTTCCCCCCTAAACATTATTACTAACCTTTTTATTGTTTCCCACACCACCTTTCTTTTCCTTTCCTTTCTTTTTCCCTTTGGGTTGCTGAGGACCCTTTGGAGTACATCTGATGACTGGGAAATGGAGGTGGTCAAACTAGGGGCTTGAACAGCCGCAATGTTTTTAATAGAACATCGTTGCATATGATTAGAAATCATATTTGCGTCTTTTCTTCGCGATGAAACAATAAAACCATCAGCATGCGGTCTTTTTTTTGGTTTCATCAAGTCGAGAGTCGATTGTGGTGCGTCTGGCATTACCTCACAGAGCATGTTTGACTGAGAGTAAATGAGATCTAACTGTTGCGATTTAAAGATAATGTGTTCCTCCGTAAACACTCTTGAAGTCGTGACGTCTTTAGAAATATAAGAGATTAATGATTTCATGAACTATTCTAAAATAAATTTGGGAGGAATCATGGCCTTAATCAAACTATTCCATTTCCTCCATTCCCGAATGTGATCAGAAATGTGAATGGATTTATTTTATTCAAAATTAGCCAAAAGTTATGTGCCAGCATCATATTGGAAAAGGAGTTGGAAATGATTGAGAAACACCATGGCCAAATCACCAAATGTTATGAAATTTGACCCCTCCAGCTCTATATACCATTTAGCAATGCCCCCAATGAAGGTGCATTGGAATAACCGTAACCGAACGGACTCGTTGTTCAACAAGTTAGAAGAGAACCATAAATAAAACATTGTTACATGATCTCCAAGGTATTCACCACTCTTACCTTTGAATTTTGGCATATCGGAAGGAAGTTTGGTAGGGACCGAAATCCAACTAGGATTATGACGAATAAGATCGTTCATTAACTTTGACAAATCTGGAAAATCAAGGGTTGTCAGAAAGGGTAGCCTAGGATGTGACATTAAGGTAGAGAACACAAGATTAACAAATCCTAATTGATTGGCAGCTTGAAAGGACGACCCTAGATTGAAACTGGCACTAGGTTTCCAGGAAGAGCTTGCAAACTGGCCTGGATTTTGATAAAAAACAGGATTCCCGGTACCAGTAAAGTGAAAACCTCCACTTTTCTTCCCTCTAGTAGTCTAAGGATGGAAAAGGTTCCCCCCTGCCAGCATAGAGGATGGAGAGAAAGTCTAATTCCCCAAAATCACCATAGAGAGAGAACGGTGTGGAACCGACTTGAATGTTGGACGAAAATCCCTCGCTCCCACCACTAGAAGTACTAGGCCATGTCACAGGCCCAGACGACTAGAAGAAACCACCTCCCCCCCAAAGTAAGGGAAATGTTTCCAAGGAGCTATCGAATTCCCTGGAAAATGAAAGGCTTGCAAAGGAGCCGACAAACTCCCCACTCCCAAGATAGAACCTTAAATAAATGGTTGGGATGGGATTGGAATAGAACTTTTTCTAATCAATGAAATCCCAAATGAAAAGGAATTAGTGAAAGATGGTGCAATCTAAGTACCATCTGCGATAGAAGTGGGTCCGTATGACAACGAAACCAAACCATTAATCAAAGGAGACGGTGTTACCTGAATGACGCTTGTCATCTGGGTTGAAGGAAAATGAGGTGTTCTACCCTCTCCTATCATTGAAAGAGGAGTATGTGGACTCACACCTTCAGGAAAGTTATTTTTATCTCCCATTGTGTGTCATTGGATCCAAAAAACTTGAGTGTCTACAACCTCAAAATTTTCTACTTGCATGAGAATTGGATCGTTAGGTTAAATTAGCGAAGGATTTTGAGGTCTAACGAAGCCTTCATCTTTGAGATCAGAAATTTTCATTACCTCTGGTGTAGAAGTGGTTTCTTCTAAAGGCACAACCTTCAGAGCATATTCTCTAGAGTCATTAGACTCAAAAGCATTGGCCTAGTCCATCCTTCTCCTTAGCGGAGGCGACAATAGCTCCACTGTTTCTAGCGAAAGGCCTCTAATCCTTCGAGAATGGACTGATGACTGGTATTCCACTATGAATCAAAGATCCAAGGTAGGTTCCAAAAAAATCACTAAAGTCTAAACTACAAACACGAAGCACCGAACTAAAAACCTAAAGAGGGATCAACCAAGCATACTTCTGTTGAGAATACTTCCGACCCCAGGGAGATGACGCCTGGTTTTCCAAACCATGCACAAAGGAAAAAAACTAGCTAGGAGAAACAGTTACTCTGGCCTACAACTGATATCCATTCCCAATTCAAGTGTCAAGGATTTTCTATAAAACCCCCATAGGTACTGACAGTGTGATGCATATGTTGTCTCAGGTATCGTGATACACCCCTCGCAGTCACCTCGTGTGTCAACCTAATGATAGGCGACTAAAGTCACCAACTTGCAGTCGGCCTTCAGAGGTACAATCGACAATCGGGACAGAGTGTATGGGCATGATAAATGAGTCTGAAGCTCTTCCAAAGTACTATCTACAAAGGGACAATTCCATTTCAGAAAATATCAAACTAGGTCAAAACTTCTAGAGGACTGTCAACAGGAGGGCTAATGTCACTTCAGAAAGCCTCAAACTAAGCAAGATGCTTCTAGAATACTGACGCTGAGAGGGCCTGTATCACTTCAAAAAAACTCCAAACTAAGTTGAAAACTCACATAGGACTGATGCCAGATGAGTCAATATCACTTCAGGAAAACTTCAACCATGTTCAAAATTCACAGAGGACTGACGCCAAATGAGTCAGTGTCGCTTCAGGAAAGAACCCCCAAAATACACTCAATATGCTACACTTGGTCGAGTTTCACAGGGGTTATTTCCTTTATTCTTCCTTGCATGACCTTCTGTGTAGCGCCTGCGTGAGAGGAGGCTCCTAAAACGACCTATATGAAAATTGTATTTTCACTCCCTATCACAAACTCCTAATTTTTCTTTTCATGGCATTGGAGAGTTATCTCTCCAACCTAATCCAAGGCCCTAGCCTAAACTAGTTAGTGGACCATAATTTTTTTTTTTTAATGATTTTTAGATTAAGTGTTACTTTTAGTTGGATTTTTTACTCAAGGGAACGAGAAAGAAACTCGTGATGTTTGTATGACTCAAGAAGAAAAATCTTTTAAAAAAAAATTCTTAACAAAACTTGTTTTTCAAAAGAAAAAGTGCAATAGACTTCTTTTTTACGAACTTTTCAAAATGAAAACGATATATTTTTGTTTGTATGCAAGATCTAGAAACTTTGCAAACAAGATTATTTTATTTTTGTAGACGGATACTCAAAACCGAAAAAATAACTACTTTTTCAAAACAATAGAAAAACAAGCATAACAAACCTAAGTGTTAGAAAATGAGTTCTTTTCTTGAAAAATTAAAAGACAAGGGAAGAAGAGAAGAAACAATCAACAACAAAGGTATTTTTTTTCTTTTTTGTTACTAAAAGGAAATAGAATGCAACTACCATGAAGTTTTCTATTTTATTTTATGAATAAAGGAAAATAAGGCAAAGAGGAAGAAAGAAGAAAGCCCAAGGTCACTGGGAACACAACAAAGAACTAGAAGTAAAACATGGCCACATAAAGACTAACCTTTAAATCCACCTAAAAACCTTATACACAAAAAGGTCAACCAATCAAAGATCAAGATCCTTTTAATAAAAAACTTGAGTATACAGATGCTTGATATGACTTTCAATGACCAAAACAACCAGAGAAGGTTCAGGAAACGATGAACATCCAACCCAAAACTCCCTAGACACCAAAAAACGTCCTAAAGAACAAATTTCCAAAAGTGTACGCAATTGTGTACGGTTAAAATTGTGTATGTACATGATTGTTACTGAAGAAACACACATATATACGTGGTTTTTAGAGAGGAAAAGTGCGTACAAGTCAGAAAAAATCCAAAAAGAAAATTGTAGAAAATCCAGGAGATTTCCAGAGACTAGAAAAGACCTCTAAAGTAGTAAATGATTGATAATAGGCCAAGAAAACAAGAAAAACAATAAACCACAAGATCCCTTAAATTGACCCAAACTAAGAGAAAACGTCCCTAGTATGCTCACCAATTATGTTACAAAAGAGCAGTGGCCTAAAAGAATTATCTCTAACTCTACATAGGTAGTTAATTAAAAGTAACTAACTTTCAGAAGAAGAAAATAGAACATATTTGGAACACAACGTTTGAATTCGATCCCGCTTGAGGAATTTTTCTCCAAAACTCCTTCACAACGATATTTTGAAAATTATGCAAACAATGAAGTATGCAATTGAAAATAGGTAGTTATCTGCTAACTAACTAAATATAATCAATTCACTTTATATGTTAGATTCAAAATAAGATACAAATAATCTCAACAAAATCATGAATTAACAATGAGAAATGGTCGAGAAGTGTTCTTTTATTAATAAGAGCAAAGGAGTTGGTTACACAACCTATAACCATTGCAGAACGATCTCGGGACAAGGCTCCAAGTTCCTCCACCCAAACCTTAATATGACAATCACTACCTTCGAAGTTTTTTGTTCCAGTGGGGTCCAAGGAAGCAATGGATTTCTTCCTGACGAGATAAGGGGAAACACAAATCCTGAAAACAAGGGTTTTTAGGGGAAGAGACAATCTCAGAAATAAAGGGAAATAGGGACTTGCAAGGCTATAAGGAAACTTCCAGCATAAGGATGCATCTCTTTGATCTATTTTTCCTCCATCCCAAATCTCTCTTTTATACTCCCTTTTGACTATTTGAGTAATTAGGAACGGGCCATAAGAGGTCAGGAACCTAGGGAACCCATCAACTCTACCCGAAATATCACAATTTATTATTTTTTTGAGTCAATTAAACATGTATGCGGGTTGTTGATTAGCAAGGAGCATATGTACGTGGGTTGTTGATTAGCAAGGAGCATATGTACGTGGGTTGTTTTAAGGAGAGTCACGTACATCTAGAAAAATGTGATTTTTTAAGATTTGTTTAGGGAGGAAAAGCGATATTTTTCTCCTGCAAGCATAGAAATAGATGTAACTATGGCCAATGAGTCGTCATGAGCATATGTGGTGTCAAATGACACTATAACAGAGACCGAGATGGTGCGATATGATATTGATGGATGCTCAGGAAAAGTAGGCTTATATAAGTACACTGAGGGAGAGAAGACCTTCGATGAAGTTTCCAAACTTCGTGGCATTGATATGTAGTGTCATCTATTCTGTAACTTCTAATATCAAGGGAGTAGCTGACCAACAGGGTTGGAGAGATGCTAGTGTGCAAGATGATGTCTGCGACATTGTGCCAAGGTTGGAGGGAGAATCAGTTCCAAGTGGCTCTCCGAGAAATACATTACTCGCTAGGGAGAGTTGATGCATGGTAGCATCGGATAGGTATTTCCGCACAGATCTATGTGTCTAAATGTGTGGAAATCGCTCAAATCCTTCTATCCTTGACTTTACTTTAATTAAAGGAAATATTAAAGTAAATTGTTTTTATTAATTAGTTGAGTTATATTTAAGGAAATTCATTAATTAGAAAATAGTGAATTAAATAATAGACATTGATCTCAAGTGAAGTGAGAAGTAACTTCGACTGTCAATCACTATGGAGATTAGGGTTAGGTCATAACTCAATCTTATAAAAGCAAGACTAGGGTGAAGGAGGAAGACACTTGACAGGAGTTGACAAAGAGTAGAGAAGGACCTTTTCTCAGAGAGAGTTGGATCACGAAGGATTGTGATGCAAAGAGATCTTGGGTAGGTGGAGAAGGGCTTCGATCTAGAGATCAGGTCAAGGAGAAGATGGGATAGAGGAAACCGCATGTGGGTTTCAACAAAGAGAAGAAATGGGAAAAGGTCGAGTTGTACGGAGTTTGTCGTATAGTCCCTGAGCGTTTCTACCTGGGAATCAATGGAGATAGGAACGTATATGCGGGATTAATTAAGGAAATGCACATACACCTTGAAAAGTGTACCATATCTGGGTCATACAGTAGATCAGACTTTGTCAGGTTTGTCTATAGTTGTATTTCTCTCAGTGGGCCAGTATCCCTGTTACCCTGATTTTAATCATAATAAAATAATCTCAGCATTGGTTTTCCTCCAATTTTTTTCTAGGGGTATCTACTCAAAAATATTGGTGTTTATGTGTGCATGATTTGGTTCCCATTATTGCTTCCTCTATATTTATTTGAGTTGAATATTCCAACGGTGTATTTTTGTTTTGTGAGATGCTAGTCTGATTTGTAGTACGGAAATCACTAGATAACAAGATACCTAAGATTGAAGTAAGGGGATTTCAACAAGCAAATCGAGGTGAACATAGAAGGACTAAAGACAAAGGTTTATTTTGAAGTGATAGAGATCATGGGTGATTCTGATCCATACCCTACCTTACTTGGTATCGATTTGGCCTTGAAAAACATTATTGTGTTGAATCTGAAGAAGTGAAAGATGTCGTTTGAAATGGACACCCTTCATGTAATCATCCCTTTGGATCCTCATGAAGGGAACAACTATAATGAGTCGGTAGATGGGGATGCGTGAAGTTCGATTATTGAAAATATCTACAAGATCACAAGGCGCAAGGAAGAGTATGTCGATCCCACAATAGATAGGGAACTGAGTTGGAGGAGCATGAGGTCATATGATATTGTTTTAGAAGATGCCATTGAGAGGTGGCATAACAAGCTTTATAAAGTCTCTACAAGGAGATTTGTTTATTTCTTAGATGCAACACATTCCCTAACACCACTAGGTACGCGCCCTCGATACAATGTTAATAGGAATACCCGTGTAATGGTTTGCTAGCATCGAGAACATATTTGAGAATGGGCAGTCGTGGAAGATCTACTAACAGAAAGATTCAGGCCAAGGGTCGATATCTGTCAGTTTATGTGTTCTTGCAAATGGCATTGAGTATCCAAGTAGTGGCATGGGGCATGAAGTTGATATCTAAAGGCGCAACATGCTTTGCTGAGAAAGAACTTTATCCCCCCAATTCCTCAATTTTCTAATAGACAGGTAGGGGAGCCGTGTGCATGATGAATGGAGATGGCTACTCAATATGTTGTAATAGAAATAACATCCACCCATTCAATCCCCCTCAACACCATTGAGAAAATAGATGAGGTGTGAAGGCATGTAGAAGTAGTGGTTAGCCAGCGGATGCCACCAGATACAGACGGGTCAAGTCCAGTTCCTCCATGGCGGAAATTGAGTAGTTGTGCACGTGTGAAGAAGTGTTGTGACACACCAGATGTCGTTGCAGCGAATTAATCAAGGGTGAGTCAATGCAGGAGAGCATAGGAATAATGTGTGACGCACATTAAAGTACGACGACTCAATTCATGCCATGAAAAGTAGCATATATGTTGTATTGTACCTAGGGAATAACTTATTGTGGCGGTATCAAGCAATAAATGCTAAGATCTCACCCAAACGTTATGCACGTTTGACAATAAAAAAGGATGGATATGCTCCATGAATGCAAAAGGGCATGCAATGGGCTAACGTGGCCCGAAAATCTAAGAATGTTGACATGACCATAACATGAAACACTCTCTCATTTACTTTTGGAGGGACTGACAGGACGACAAACGTATGAGTATTCAGGTGGAGTTCAAAAGAAACCATATGGCACTCTAAGTTATTAAATAGTGGGTGCATGCCCCCATAGTCGTACATTTGTACTCGCCTAACAACTCTCCTCTCCTCAAGTTAATACTTTCCCACTTAAGCGTGTGCACTCCTAGAGATGGAATCCAACACTTCATAACAACCAAAGAGGAGATCAAAAGCAAGCAAGACCACAATTTCCACATATTGACATTAAAAAAAAGCAGAATTGACAAGAATAGTTTGAATGGATTCGTCAAGTAGGTCGGAGGCCCGTAACAAATAAAAGACGGTCCAATATCGACATATACTAGAGCCACCATTACCCCGAAATGTGAGCTTTACAAGATCCTCGACGGGGAAAATGGAAGATGTTCACTTCGTTGACTATGACGTTAAAGACATTGTACAATTTCTAGGTTTGGACTTTCATAATTATGTGAAGGTGGTTCAGAGTGCAGATAGTCAACTATCAATTTTCACATGCAACTCTATGTGACAATTTTCAGGTCTGAAAATCGCTTCCTAGTGAGCTAAAATTGTAAACCCTAGTCGTTATCACTGAACAATTTTACACTAAAGTTATTGACTGAAAATTATAGTGGTGGAAACAACAAGATCATAAATGAATCCTCAACACATATGAGACACAAAATTTATGTTTTGCAACTCTTGTCAAATTTAGAAATTCAAAGAGAAAAACCAACCCTCTCAATAGCGTACAAAAATCACCAAACCTTAGAGCAAAACTAGTCCTCTTTACAACCACACAATTAGCAAAACTTCCCAGGACAAATATCAACTTACAAATATGTTGCGTACTACCTATACAGCGTGTTGACGTCACCCGTATTGATGTTGATGTCATCCTGTATGGACTTTCCCCTGCCCAAAAGAAACTGTACAGACGTACACCACTGTCATTCCTTGAGCCCACATACATATGCAATTGTTCCCACTGCAACCCACATACATGTAATGAAATCCCATACGAACGCTTATGTACGATCCACACCACACATGCGACCTTCTTCCCTTCTATAGTTGTCTCTCTCCTCCACACGTGTGATGTGCTTTCCCTATCCAGAACATAAAATAGAGAGTCCTTTAGCCCTAGGCCAGATTTTCCATAGTTGCAAAAATTATCTCGCTGAAATCACCAACATCCTTGACACAAGTGCAAACTCACTTATGCCAACTCCATCATGATGCTATTTCACCATGTGTTTTGACAAAATATCTCATCTCCTTATATAGGAGTCTTATGACTGAGTTTATGAACCCCTTCTAAACTCAATAATTAATCAGAATATTTTATTCCTCTTTGTGGTTGTGAAACCCCTACACAAGCCCATAAATCCTATGAACTTAGCCATGAGGCCCTAACCTCATTCCAAGATCTATTTCACTTAAACGAAAGGTTGATCTGGTGCCAACAAAGATTCCCACATGCCTGGCACCTTGGCCTCTTGTTGGAATACCTCACGGAGCTAAAAAATCAACATTGCCTCTTCGCGAGGGAGGTATTCAATCCTCCAACATCCAAATGTACCTTTGTCTCCCACACTGCATCTTCTACCACAGTTGTACTCCAATCCTCTTGATTGGTTTCTCCCTCTATCACTGATGCAAATCCCGCTCTCTAGTCCTCCTAAATGGATGGATGCATCCTCGGTCACTGAAGAAAATCCTGTTGTCTAGTCCTCCTGACTACCTACTCCCTTTGTCACTAAGGGAAATCATGTTGTAACAAATGGGTCCTCCATGGAGTATACATTGCTCTTAGAAGCTTTCTACTTCAAAGCCTCATGTATGGCCTCCTCAACCCATGACATGTGTTTGGAAGACTCCTCTCTTCCACTTGCACCTGAAGGTGGACTCCCTTTCGATGAGTGATGCTCCCTCTGAGCCTGTTGACTCCCCTTGAAGTCCAACTTCCTATGAACAATCCTGGGAGGTTGCTCCTCCCTACTGAATCCTAAGGGCTATCTCCCTCTAAGTTATGGCTCCCTCTGAGTCGATACCACTGGTGAAACTACCTGCTCCCTTTCAACTTGTGTTTTTGGTGGGGCTACCTACCTCACCACTAGTGGAGCTACCTTCGCCTCCTCATCTATCTCTCTGCTACTGCTGGTCACAACTCTCATAGGCTGGCCCCTCAGCGTATATAGGTTTCCCTCCCTAACTCTAAGAACCATCATTGATCTGAAGCTAAATCTTCTTGGCATAAACAACATCTTTCCATCCCAAAACAATATATAGTATCCCTTCTTCTCAATCTCCCATACTAAGAGAACACTCCTCCTGAGTTCTGGCACCCATAACATGTTTGAAGCCCTCAACACTTTTCCTGACTCTAGCCTGAACAATACTATACCAGATCCTCGTACTACATGTTTGGTTCTCATACCAAGCTCCACACACAATTCTAAGTCAGCCTCAATGAAGTTGTCAAATAACTCTCGCGCACTTGTCATATGGCAAGATGCTTCGCTATCCACCAACCAAGTCCCCCCACTGGAAACTATACCTGAAAGGGAAGAGACCAACAAATCTCCCCTTGAAACCTATCTACAACTTCATCAACCGATTTTGTTGATGCTTGTTGCCTTCTTACCCTTCTCTTATATTGTGGACAATGTGAAGCATAGTGACCATAGTCATAACACTCAAAACATCTGATGTTACAAAGATCCTTCTTTGTCTTGGTTATGGAGATGCTTCTTTCTTGGGAGAAGCCCTTCTATGAGGAGAACCTCTTCTTCCCTTCCTAGTGCGAGCTGCAAGGTCTTGGTTCTCATCACTACTACTCTGCACCAATCTATCCAAATCATCCCTAGACACTAATTGAGTCTCCTCCTAGATACAATTAGTACATAGTCTATGATAGTCTGGTAAATGCTCTCGTGCACATATCCCCTACACAAATGGTTCCCAAGACCTAGGAAGACCTCTCAACGACACATTCACCAACTTAGCATCCTCCATCTTATCACCGATGGCCACAAGCTGATCTCATATCTGTGTAATCTTCATAAGATAGTTCACAATTTTGTCCTCACTAGACATCTTGACAACTTGAAGTTGGTGCTTCAAATGAAACTTCCTGCTTGTATTCTCATTTTGGTACACACCTACCAAAGCATCATTCATTTCCTTGAAAGATGTCTTCTCGACAATGTGAGGAATAAAGTGATCATTTACGGATTCTAGCAACCCCTGCTTGGCCTTCACTTCCTTCTTCTTGTGAGCTTCCAACTCTTGCAGATCGATAAGACTAGTAACCACGCTCTCAAAAAACTCCTTGAGATCATTTTCTTCCAACATAAGAAACACCCTAGACTTCCAAGCCTGAAAGTTAGTTTCTCCTTCCAACCTGTGCTCAATTTTCAGTGTGTTCACCATGGTGACCTGCTAGGAACAAGGACAACAATCTTCCAGTGTTGTAGCACACATGTCTCTCAAGATGATCCCCTTCTCTTTAAAGAATCAACTCTAACACCATGCCCATTTTCACATGCAACTCTATGTGACTAATTTCAAATCCGAAAGTTGCTTCCTGGTGAGCTAACAATGAACCATCATTATTATCATTGAACAATTTTACACTAAAATTATTGATTGGAAAATATAATAGTGAAAACAACAACATCAAAGATGAATCATCAACACATGAGACACAAAATTTATGTTTTGTAACTCTTGTCAAATTTAGAAATTATGAGGGAAAAAACATCCCTCTCAATAGCTTACAAAAATCACCAAATCTGAGGATAAAACAATTCCTCTCTACAACCAAAAAATCAACGAAACTTCTCAGGACAAATCCCAACTTACAAATTTGTTGTAGACCGCCTATATGGCCTATTGATGTCACCCATACTATTATTGACATCATCATGTACGGACATGTTCATTCTCAGAAGAACCTGTACGGACGTATGCGACTATCCTTCTTGGAACCAGCATACATACGTGATTGTTCCCACCGCAACTTGTGTACATGCGCAACTATTCCCACTGCATCCTGCATACATGTACTAAAATCTCGTATGGATGCTTTCGTACGGTTCGCACCACACATGCAACCGTCTTTCCTTCTGTCGATGTCTCTCTTCTCTACACATGAGGTGTGATTTCCCTGTCCAAAACAGAAAATAGAGAGTCCTTTAGCCCTAGGCCAGATTTTCTATTGTTGCAAAAATTTCCTTGCTAAAATTACCAAGCTCCTTGACACAAGTGCAGACTTACTTATGGAAACTCCATCATGACACTATGTCACCATGTGTTTTGTCACAATCTCCCCTCTCCTTATATAGGAGTCTTATGAGTGAGATTACGACCCCTTATAAACTCAATAATTAATTAGAATATTGTATTCCTTTTGTCGGTGTAAAACCCCAACACAAACCCACAAAGCCCATCAACTTGCCCATGAGGCCCTAGCCTCATTACAAGGTCGATTTCATTGAAATGAAAGGTTGATCTAGTGCCAACGAAGATTCCCACAAGCCTAACATCTCGACCTCTTGAGGGAATACCTCACAAAGCTCCAAAATCAACATCAAAAACTAGTGCTCACACAAGACTGGGCCAAACCACTTCGTCGGGATGACATACTATCCTTGGTTGGTTTCCCTCACTTTGGCCATGTGGGGTCAGTGACCATCTACGTTATCCTTATACTTACTCTCCTACATGGTGGATACCTTTTCCTGGGGGCGAATATATAGTTGATGAAGCAACAATCCAGAGGGTTACCAACTTACCCATGCATGGCGAGGAACCCGAAAAAGCGTTAACCGCTAAAGACATTGCCCAGAATGATTGTGTATGGGAAGTGAAACACACGTCGAGGAACGCGTGGGGTGGTGATCTCTGAAATTAATACTCAACCAGTTCGGTTTTCCACCCAATTGTTGGTTTGTAAAATCTTGTGTCACTATACAAAGGAAGAGTTTCCACTTGAGGTCGTCATAGGAGCTGAGTGGTGTCTAGTAGGTGTCCAACTTGCCTGGGAATGTTATATTCTTTAATGAATTCATTAACGACTACTTGGATGCCCAAAACTTCGGGAAGGACTTCCACTACATTTGGATCTTGTTGATTTTCTCCATGGTTCTCTGGAGGCCCCCTCCAGGATTTGAACTCACTGTTGAGATTGGCTCTGTATTTGCAACTCCTCAATTCCTTCGATTACACATCAGTAGGGACCATGTCATTCAAGAGTCCACTGAAAAAATCTTTCAAAAATGGTACCAACAACTTATCCAGGAAACTGCTTCGCAAGTGCACATCCCACGCAGTATTATCAACATGTATGCCAACTAACTTGTGTTTGAATGTAATTTCTGTAACGTTTATATCTATCTCAGTGATGACCAAGGGGTTGCAATGGTGTTGCTTCTGTTTTGCATTACAGAAGAGGACATTCATTAGGGAGTAGCCAAGTGGTTGACAATCAGGCCCGGATGAAGAGATGGACACTCTAAAAACGTGCACTAAGTGCAACTAAGACCGAAAGTAGGCCGAAGTTGCACGGTTGAAGGCACAATGCACAATTCACACTGGAGGGGGATACAAGGACAAGAAAACGTCCAAATGGCCTGAAGACCCAAGTTCTACATCTATAAATCCTCTTAACCTCGGGTCCAGTCCTGAACAAGGGAATGTCGATCCACGGACAATGACCCCTTCATCCCTTCTCGCGCAACAGTCAACATGGTCCACCCCGGCTAGTACGAAAAGACAACTAACCGATCCAACTGTTCACATAGATACTTCCCTTGTCTAGTTGGGTCTAGTATAGATGGCACTTGGAGTTGCGACCCTGATCACTACTCTCAATAGATAGTTGCTACTACAACAACGAATCCAGTCGGAGGCTACCCGTAATGTCGACCATTTATGTCTCCAACTCGTAGGTATAATGTTTCCACATGATACTTCACCTCGTCCATTGTCTTATGTGCCCAACTGCTATACTCTCACATGAATCCTTCAATTCGACCATTCAATACTCAATCCAACAAACATTGTTAATACCGACATCCCTTTAGCACCAACTCCAACTCCAACTCCAATGGTGCAAGACTATATTAGTACTCTACTTTCCAAGTTGGGCTATCAAGACCAAACACTTGGGCAAGCTCATGCATTGTTACAATTGCAAAACCAAGTTGAAATTGCCGCACACAATCAGACACGCGCACGTTATGAACCGGAGGTTCAAGCTCACCAGGCCTTACAACAACGTATGACATAGAGGTTGCGGCCCATGCAAACACAAAGGCTCAACATACTGAGAGTAGTACAGTATTCAATGACCTTATCAGGATGGTGGACAACTTATATGCACAGATACCGACTGCCTCAGAAGAACGTCGCAACATTCCTCCTTGTGTCAAAATTTGAGTCATAAAGGCTCGCCTACAAAATTTAGATTCACAGCTTATGGCCCTCTGCTCGCACTCCAATAGACCACCCCAGAGGTGACTTGACTACAGAACAAAATTTCCTTGGCCAAAGCAATCGTTTGGGACAACCAACACAGACAAAGGGAATTTTCAGGGGTGGTCAAACATAGCTTCACTTTATGGACTCATCTATAGAACTCCCCCGAATTGAGCACCATTGATGACAGAGTTCGCGAGGTTGCACAACGAAAGAGCAGCTTGGCTTCTCTACCTCCTGGCAAGCGTCAAGCTGTGATGGCAGCTATTGCGACCATAATTAAGGAGATCGTTTTCGTTTGAGCTTAGCAACAAAGCATCTCAAAGATAATCACCACCACGGCTAATAAGGTCTTAATCCTTTATACTCAGTTGACAGACGCATAGGTCATTGTCGCCCCCTTAATCAAGACAATAGAAACAATGGACCTGACAGCCCCTCAAGTCACAACAGTTGCTGCAGATGATGTTTTTCACCTCACCCAGGAACTTCATGACACCTTCAATGAGTCTAATAGCCAATTCAAGGAGTTCGTGTAGGAGTTCAAGAAGAGATTTTCGTCCATCACATCAGTCACTCCAAGAGGCACTTCACTCGAGGATGGGCCAAATAATAGTGGTGGATGCCTGTTGACACCCAAACTTTTGGGTAAAGATTATGTGCGTGCACAAACGTAGTTGTGCACATCTATCCAATTTTTGCATGCACTTAAGCAGTTGTGTAGTAGGTGACATGAGGCGCGTGCAACAATTCAAGTTTTACTAATGCACACACGTACAAGATATGTTAATGCGCGTCGGTTCGAGTTTTGTGATGCGCACCGGAGATTAAGTAAACACTACATGCACACCGGAATCAAGAAAAGAATCTTAAGGAAATCTTCTCAATTGGTTCCTTCAAGCAGCACGAGAGAACATGGAACAATAAGGAAATGAGCTAGCAAGGTAATTAAGATGGCCATGACTCCATAGAGGCTACGTGGAATGCATGTGGGTGACATAAATGTGCGGGACTGGCAGTCAGAGGGGTGAGTGGGGAAAAACTGAAAGTGACAAAGTGTCAAAGCCAATAAGCAGATAAATGGGAGTAACGACAACGAAAAATGAATTGGTTGGTTGGTTAGTTAGTTGGTTAGTCATTTTAGTTATCTAATTGGTTAGCTAATGTTGTTGTTGTCAATGTCCTTGAGCTCACTTTGAGCCTATGTTTTGTAATGTATCTAGTTGTGAGTCTGGGTCCGTAATGTCTACAGAGTTTGAAAGAAAATGCATGGCGCTATGCAATGTAATACTGAGAAAATGTATGAGAGCACAGAGCTCTGTGGTTGTCAATTGATGAGTTGCTTAATATATGTCTGTGAATTGTTGAATGAAGATAACAAAGATGCAGTGGTTCTGGACTTATAATGTGTTGATCATGTGTCAATTGAATGTATGAGATGTTATATGTTGTTAGTCATTGAGTAGATTGCAATGGATTGAATGAATGCTAACCCGAATGGATTCCTGTGTAATTAATCCTTCATCACCGACACAAGACCCTATGGTCTCTGTGATTCTCATGGCATCTCAGGTGAGACCTTCAATCTTTGGTTGAAGATTGAAATGCCAATGCCTTGGGGTTTTTGTTGCTCGACTTTGGATGAACCCTGGGTCTTCAACCCCCTAGTGTTAAGAAGGATGCGCGCAAGTGTAGAATGACCCAACACCATGTTTTGTATATAAATGTAATAGTTAAAGCTAAGATCATGCAATTTCAAAATTATAATATAGTTTTTGTTTCCATCAGATAAACTCATGATATGGCTAAATCATTCACTAATGGGTGAGGCATCCAACCTAATTAAATCCGAGTATTGCAATGGCTTAATTATAAACCAAACACATCTAATAGATAAGTTGGTCTACTAGTATTAAATAGTCTTGTTAACTAGGTCCAAACAAAGAAACAGATAATAAAGCAAGTTGTTAAACTTCATGACTCTTGTTAACTCGGTCCAAACAAAGAATGAGATAATAAAGCAAGCTGTTAAATTTTATGACAACGAGATAAAATCCCTCTAACCTGAAAATACCCCAGAAGAAGATCAATGCAGCACTCTCTAGGACCCTTTTGTAGAGGTGCTCGGCTATTTGAATCTTCTAGAGCCTTGCTAAGCTGAGACTAACCAATCAGAATTTAGTTTCTCAGGGCATCATCTAACTATAAAATTTTTGAAAAGAATATGCCAGGACCAATTTAGATAGCCTACATTTAACTTAAAGATGATCCTTAAAAATCCTTTCAACAGATTTGTGTATCAAGGAGTCATTCTATCCCTGTGCTGATGCAGTCTTTAAGGATGCAGCTATGTGCAAGTCCTGGATGACTTGGACAGAGTAGATACCCCTCGGTCCCAACTTTGTAGCCAAAAGTCTTCTTAAGGTTGATGATATACCCTTTCCCATCAAAAAGGGTTTATCCAACCCAAAAAAGGAGTCACTCTTGCAAACATTATTGCTTGATCGCATTTGTTTATTTGAAAGTAAATACAGATGTAAATATGACCTTTTTGTTTATTTATCTGTTTTGACACAAAATTGAGAGTAATCCTCGCCAGTCTATTATTACCCACATCAAATAGGTCAATTAACTTGAGTAGAGCTAGCCACAAGTACCCTTACAAGCCATAGTTAACTAACAGAATTGTTGCTCACATGGTCTAACGAATGTACAAACATAATAGTAAGGTCAAATGGGACCATTTTCCTTGCAGTGGTTTACATGAAAAACGATATAAAGACATGCCTGTATTATAATTTCTCTGGTCACTTTTCATAGCAAATAGCATGTTTTGGTGCAAATGTTGACTTATCGTAAAGATCAAAACAAATAAGAACATGTGCGTTTGGCTTGTAGCTTATCTTTCGGATAATCAACTGGTACCTGGGTGAACCAATACCTCTACCATTAAGTTAAAGACTAAATCCTAATTTTTACCATTCTGATGCTGTCTTCTGAATTAGTATAGCTTCTCCTGTTAAAAAAAGGTACAAAATCAAAGGAGTTCACAGATCTTCCAGAATATAAATCTATGCTCTAGCCATCAGTCTCTTGATTAATAACTGAACGTTTCCTTCCACCATGTAGGTTAACGTAGGTTAACTATATTCAGATCGGAGGCAAAAATTTACATCACCAAGCGACTATACTGACCTCAACAGTTGTTCAACTGTCTGCAATATGAAGAGTTAACATTCTGTAGTGATAGCTTGTTGATGAGATCTACTCCCCTCCCT
>JZKD02S1752980.1:36014-67169 GCA_000966675.3 Picea glauca | reverse complement strand
AAATTTGGTGATAAATGCTGCAGTGATGGTGTTTTTGGTATTGTGGCAATGCCGGGATTAATGGTATTACCATCGCCTTAAACAGGCAAGTCAAGTCATAACACTGTAATCAATACGAAGACAATATAGATGTTATCCTCTCTTATTTTACTGCACACAATATAGAAAATTATCGGTTTCTTCGGCACTTGTACGGCATCGATTATAAATACGGACTGGACACATTTTCGGGTATATAATTTTCAAGATAGTTAAGTGTGAAAAAAATAAAGAGAGCGCAATAGCCAAGCAAATGTAAAAGAAACGCGGAAGTGAATTGAGGTAATTATGTTTGTAGGACAAAATAACATTTTATTTTGCAGTGTTTTCTACATTTTCAAATTTTTATATAAAAATTTATATATATATATATATATATATATTTTTATAAGATATGAGTTTTGTGGATTTTCAATAAACTTTAGATGTTTATAGATAATTCTTTGTATTATAACTTATAATTTTATAAACTATTCAACATTAATAACATTTTTTTAATCATTTATAGATGTTTTAATTTATTCATTATTTTTACAATTAATATTATTTTAATAATTATTTAATACGATTTAATTCATTATTAATCCAGAATAACATATCCATCATTCATTATCCATACAAATCAATATATCCATCATTCATTATCCACACATAACAAATATCTATAAACCTACCTTGTAAGTATGAATTAATGATTTTACCACAATTAAGTAACAAATCCTCCCTATTTCCATCTTATACTTTTCTAGGGATTTAAGAGCTTACGTTGATGATCACCTACCAGATTGATGCTTAAACACTTGAAAAGATATAATGATCCACATTAACATATACTTCATACTTTTCTCTCCTATAATATCACAAGTTCTTCTTGAATGAAAATAAATGTAAAATGTTAATAACTACTTGAATGAAAAGTTTTATACACCCCTCTCACATCTTATGATGTATGACGGGACAATATATTCCACAATGCAAAACAAGCTTTTAATAGTTGTTTCTCCAACCATGCTTACTTGCCCAATCACTTTTAATTGTTAAATGGCTTTTGATAATAAATAAATAAATATATATATATGGTACAGTTTTTTTTGGTGGTTATGAAAAACTTAAATTTATTTAATTTTCATGGTTATTTTTTAAAGTTTAGAATTTTTTATTAAATGAATATAATATCTTTTAAAATTTACAAAATTAAAAATTAAAAATTTCCTAATTAAATAAATAGGTTGGTTATTTCAAAAATGTCTTATATTATAATATAATATATTTATTTTAATAATAATTTTTATAATATAAAATACTTAGTTTTGTTATCTCATTTAGAATGCATTTTCAGTGTAAAGTGGCTATGCTTATTATTTATTTAAAAAAAAAAAACATATCAAGTTCAACAATTTGACTGGTAAAGTTTACCAGCTAGATTTGAACTTATAACCTCTTAAGAGAAAAAAACATATTCTTAATAATTAGACCCACTTATATTAGACCCACTCAGATTGTACAATTTTATAAACAAAGATCAATATTAATGAAACAAAAGGTAATTACATAATAAGTTGTTAAAAATATATATACTTTCTATATTAGTAAAATAGATTAAAATGCATCAATTCCTAGTTTTTAAAAATTGTTTGATTTAAAAAAAATATATGTTTCAATGATCAATATTAATGAAGCAATAGGTAATGGAGTACATTAACTCGGGAGCAAACAGACCGGCTTAAATGGGCCCGAATCCGGTCATAGGAGTAGTCTGAGTTTCTAATGAATCAAAGTTCCAAAGTTTCATGCATATCAGAACCTTAACCAGGAGTTTTGCCCAATTTTAAACCAACACAGATGTTCAGAAAATCGATCAAAATTGTGGATTGACCGAAATTTAAAAATGGACAACTGAAAAACCTACCAAAAAAATAATTCAGGAGGAAAGATTGCTCCCGAATTAACTCACTCCATAAATAATTACACAACAAGTTATTAAAACAAAATTATTCTTTTAAAAAAAAACTTGTTTAACCCTTTATATTCTTGATTAAAACCCACTAACTAAAAAAATATTATTTTACCTTTATATTCTCTATTAAGAGCCAGCCATCAATTTTATGAGAACAACTACCCAGCTTCCCATTACCTAGAGAAACAACTATCCAACTTATAACATGCTGACGGTAGTTGGTTTTTAAGCAATGGTTCGATTTGGCTGTGGACTCGGCGCTTGTAGCAAAATGGATTTTTTTTAATCCTTCAAAACTGAGTCACAAGAATTTTATTGTGATAAATAATTTACATATAATGAAATAATATTTTTAAATTTTTATATATTGTGATAAATAATTTATATATAATGAAATAATGTTTTTAAATTTTTATTCGATTTAAAATTATTTTTCATTAAAAATTTTAAAATTATTTGTCATTAAAAATTCAATTAATGAATAATGATTTTTTTAATTTATAAATTCTAACAACTAAATATTTAGTATAAAATTAAACTTTAATTCTTCATATTTAAAAATCTCCATAGTAACAAGATTTGTAAAGTTGTCAGGGTTTCAAACTTTGCAAAAATTAAACAACTTTGAACTTTAATTCTTCTTCTTTGAAAAATTTCAAAGTAACAAGATCTGTAAAGTTTGAACTCCGTGCTTGAGTACCAAGGCTTCACGGAGTTTAAACTTTGCAAAGTCGTAAATTTAGGTGATGTTTTTATTCAACAATGGGTAGGTATATAAGTGACAGGAGTTTTCATACAATTGGATTATCTTGTGAATGCTTTAATACAAATCTATCTATCTTAATATCTTACAATGAGATTCACGCATCCTTGAATGAGATCGTGCTTACTACACTGGTCTCCATTTGATTTGAATCTGTTGGACCAATTAAAGGGGCATAATTTTCTCAAAATCTCGATCCAGTAAAGGCTTTCAGGTTTTGGCTCTCCGTGCTTGCTCCAATCCAATGAGACAGTTTATGTTAAGTGGCGTGCGGACAATCTCCACCCCTTCCCAAATCGAGGAGAAGAAATAGCTCGTTAAGGACACGCACTCATGTTCGTGGCTTAATCCATTATGGGCAGCGCCCCCATTGAAATTACGTCCGATGCATTCTTTCCATTCGAATTGATAAATATTTTGAGTATTGTCGTGGGTATTCCTGCCATGGAAACCAATACTTAAGCCTTGTAATGAATGGAATAGTTAAAATAAACTATTACATAGAACCATGGTCGATTTCGTTAAGTATTTTGTTTAAAGGTTTTGAACCATGGTCGATCTCGTCAAGTATTTTGTTTAAAAGTTTTGAATTGTATTTGGCATTTGCTATGCATATTTTAACAACTATAGAGATGATGCAATGATGCTCGCCATGGCTAGTCGGCCTAGTATTTCTATGTTTCAAGAAGTGAAGTTGTTTAGTGTGACCAAATAATAACCATTATTGTGAGTATATCTGATTGGAACATTAGCACAACAACAAAGGGGCCTGTAGAAACAATAACCATTATTGTGGTTATATCTAATTGGAACATTAGCATAACAACAGAGGGGCAGAGCGGCTTGCAGAGGCCCGACAACGACATGTCAAGAAGCTCTAAATTGTCTTTATGAATGCCGATAAATTGCATTATGATTGAAAAGTTCCACAACAACCAAGAATCACTCTATTTTACCACCCCTTCACTGCGTTTGATTTGACCCCGCAATGTAGGACGATACGATGGAATAATGCCCGAGCCCATCCATCGTTTTGGTCACTTGGTTACTTGGTTCGTCACTGGGTCGTTACCTCAATAACGACTTTAGATAGCAGTGATGTCATCTATGTTCAAGAACTAAATTCGAACAAAATGGAGTCATTGATCTGATTTAATTAATTTTTTAAAATGGAATCACTTATATGATTTGATTATTTTTTTTGTCTATTAAAGTGAAAACAATGAGATTCAAACGACAACAATTCCAACATACTAATTGAATCTTACCAACATAATTGATTAAAACAAATAACAAGGAAAAACTCATTGAAAGTATCCAAGGGATCTAAAAAAAAACCCACTTACCTGACTTGCGACTTGATTTAAAATGGTCAGTTCATTAAAGTATCAAAAACAGCATGGGGAGAAACCACTTCTTTTATTGGAAATCTGCTTGCTTGAAATCCGTAGAAATTCTGGTATCACACACAAAAGAAGCTGAATAGAGTCCCTGGAAATTGCTCCAAGAAATACCGGCATACCGGTAAGAAATAGAGTCCCTGGAAATTGCTCCAAGAAATAGGGCCAACTTCCATGACGCCTACGATTTCGTCTCTATTGAATCCCCTTAAAATCTTTCCCACTTGTTTACACGGATTTTTCTGTGAAATTGTTGTAGATGGCTATTGAAATTAGGTAATGAGGGTGACTGTCAAATAAGCATCCGGAAGCCCTGCGGATGAAGAATCAAACGTGAGTAGGGAGGACGACGTGTTAGTGTTGTCGATTCGGCCGGGCCTTTGGCTATGGATTCAATCGAGACGAGGTGACCCTGCTATTGCTTTAGAGGGGAAAACTCGTCATGTGTTGAACCATTGATTGGAAATCAGGGGCTTCATCCCTCATAAACGTGATCAACGCCATATTTTCCCTTAGTGATCGCCTCTCGCTTGTGGTCGTCAACCGCCTCTTGTCAATGGTCGTCAAACGTATAGATAAGGAACACCAATACCGCCTCCTGTCGGTTGTCATCGACCGCCTCTTGCCGATGGTCGTCAAATCTGTAGATAAGGAACAATAATACTGACATATTACCTTACCGTCAAATGACACAGAATGACACGGTGAATGGACACGTAACATGTTTTCATAGGCCATGCACAGACGACGAATGGTGGAGGGGAACTTCTCTTTAAAAGAACGCCTTCTACGTAATCAAAGACTTACATAAAAAAAAAATATGAAGGAGTTTTTTTTTCCAATAGAAAATTTGCTCAATTATATTAGTGAATATAATTTGTTTAAATCTTCTTGTCCATAAAATTTGCTCAATTATATTAGTGAATATAATTTGTTTACATCTTCTTGTCCATATCCATACAGAGAATCAAGAGAAGAACTATCCAAAAAATACTAGAAAGTCTCAAAAAGTATTACCCGCTAAACTAGGAGAGGTTTCATCTGTCTAAGTTCATTCTTTTATTCACAAAACAAGAAGAAAAAATGTCAAGTTGTTGTAAACATGGCCAATACACAGACAAAAAGGATAAGCAGTAGAAAAGGTTGGGGTGTCTCCCATTGACCCACTTGTAGAAAATACAGAGACAAACAAGATGAGGGCTAGAAAAGGTTGAGGCGTCTCCCATTGACTCACTTGTAGAAAGTAATTATGCCTTCAGGGTCTTGTAAAGCTTATTTAGAAAGAAGGTCTACCTCTTTATTATATTTCAGGAAGATGTGCACAAAACTGATTTCTTGAAAGTGTTTTATTATTTCTTTGATTCCGGGCTTCTATTGCACTTGCTTGAAGTCTTCCTCTTTCGTTTAGTCATTCAATAACTACTTTAGAATTATGAAAAGACAAAATTGTTACATTATAGTTTTTTTTTTTGGGAAATTTTCAATCATTATTACAACTCAGAATTATTATTACAATCTCATAAAATTTTAATCTTTTGTTATCTAAATTATATTTTTGAATATATATTACTAATGTATATATGATTTTAGCATTTTGAAAATTTTGATTGGCATTTAACTTATACAAACTCAACAACTTAAATCTACAATTTCAATAAAAAAAAATTGTTTATTAAATAAAAAAAAAATTACAAAACTTAAAAAAAATTAAATTACACTAAAAATAATCATCAAACGTATATTCTAAAAGGGAATTAATGTATACAATAAGTTTATCTATATAATAGTATAAAAACTATCTTGAAACAATATACATGGTATATATGATTTTGTTATTTATGACTCAGACATGCACTTTGACTAAATGTTTATAAACAAGCATTTGAAAATCAATCAAATGCGTCAAAAAGATGAAAAGTTAAATTTTAAAAATCTAAAAATAACTTTAAAAAGAATTGAAGTGATAAGTTTTGAAAGATAAAAAAAAGATCGTTGAAGAAACGAGTTTTGGGAAATATAAAAGGGTTGATTTTTGGGAATGTAGGTGTGTTATGTTACAATTGTAGAGGAATATTTATATTCTATAATTACGGTGTAGTGTATTTAGCTTCATTATTTACGCTTGATAAATTATTTACAAAGGTTAATATAACTCTTTAAAAAGGTTATCATCATTATTTTCTATGTAATTAAATAAATATGTTGAGTATGACTAACCAGAGACATTGTTAAAAATCTTAATTTACAAGGGTTAAGATTGGCAAATGAATCTAATTTCATTATTCTCAAGTTTAATTTATTGAAAAGTGTAAATAATTCAACAATTGGGGTCAAAGTTGTTGCATACTTTAACAAATTGGTGTTAAAGCTTAGTACTAAGCTTATTGTGGTTTTGGGTGCGCTTTGGAAACGATATGTTATGAATTTTCATTTTGTGAGGGTGTCATGGTTTTGGGTGTCCCTTGGAAACGAGATGTTGTGAATTTTCATTTTGTAAGGGTGTCAGGAGCTATAGTATTTGGTGCTTATGAAAACAGGCAAGTGGAATTAAATCTTGTGTTTCTATCTTTTTAATTTTGATATGATATTATATAGGACATGTCAAAAAGTAATTATTTATTCTGAATTGTATTAGATATGTGTTGGATTTGTCTATGATGGTTATATAATTAGTGGACAATAAGAACCATGCAAAAATTTAGTGGAATTTGATGGTGGGTATAGAGATATATGTGGATAAACACTTTGATAGAGATGAATTTGACATATGAAGAATTTGCATAAAATCATATCTTATTGACTAAGAATTAAGGCTAATGATCATGAAGAAAGGCTTGATAAACATGGTTTATTTAAAGTAGAAGGATATCAAAGCCAAATTTGTGATAATATTAAACTTGGATAATGTTGTTTTGCATCAACTGTGTGAGTTCAATTTGGCATAAGAGGTGAGGTGGGATCCTAAAAAATGTACAAAGAATAACTTAACAATACATACAACATCAGTTTATTCATGCAAAGATGACATATGAAATATTGATGATGGTGTACTTGGACCATGCGAGGAAGGTTGTTGAATAATTATACAATATACTGATTCAAATTACAAATACAAATTCAAATTACAAATACAAATATTTAAAAAATATATATACAATGCATGTTAACCTTATCAATGCATGCATGTTAACCTTATCAATGCATGTTAACCTTATCAATGCATGCATGTTAACCTTATCAATGCATGTTAACCTTATCATCTAGAAAAAAAAATTCAATGATCGACATGCATTCACATAAATGAAAGGCAATGTATTAAACAATGTTAAGAAGTGACTCCATGTTTTTTTTTTGTCTCATCACCTATTTAAGTGAGAATGAATCATTAACGAGACACATAGCATTCAAGAAACCACTTTCAAATAACCATGCAACCACTTCATCTAGAAGTGATATATTCATTCCTTTTGAAGAGTGATATGTGCATATGTACTAAAAAGTTATCTGCTTGCACAAATTTATTTTATCTTAGCTCTTAAACTTGATTGAAAGGGGAGGATGCATATGTGTAGAGATTCAAGATATAAACAAAAGGTGAAGGTACAAATATGTAGTGGCACTAATGCGTATAGTTTTATGAACACACTGATGTGTTCACTATAAACAACGCACCGTTTAATGGAAACTATTTATTTTCGACAGTGCATCGTTTATTATGAACGTACCGGTGCGTCATTTATTATGAACGCATTGGTGAGTCGTTTATAAGTATGCAACAATGCATTATGTATTACGACGCACTAGTGAAAACAAACTATACATTTTCGGTGCACCCTGTAAAATTTACAGGGTGCACGCGTGCGGTGTGAGTCGAACGGCTCGAATGCACCACATAGAAAAAAAAATTGAAAAACAATGCAAATTTTACTCAACTTCACAATTTAATCTAGTAAAAATATAATGTACAAAGAAATCAAGAATTTACCCGGACATTTTCTCGTCGAGGAGGCATGGTTGGGATGTAGTGAAAAAAACCAAATTTGCCCACTATATGGGAAAATTGGAATCCCATGAATCGAGTACCGATCGAAAAAAAAAAGAAAGCAACGAAAGCACCGATGACAGTGCACTTCAGTTGGGAAAATGTGGCACCAGTTCTTGAGAGCTTCTCTGCACTGGAAATGGTAAAATTGGTTTTTTACCGCCGATTTTTTTTTTATTTACCCCTGTTCCAGTGCACTCAGGTTAAGCGCAATGGTTCTCACCGCTGCAAACAATGCAACCTTATTTTAAAAAAAACATGTGACAATGCACCATTTTGGAATGCATCGGTGTGCCCAGAGGACAAAAGGCACACCATTATGCATTTTTAAAGAAAAAATGGAAAGAATGTGCACCTATTTGTTGTGAACTGGTGCGCCCATTTCGTGTGAACTGGTGCTCACGAGATTCTTTTATATGATGCACATTGTTTTTTTTTTTATTTTTTTTAAATAAATATGCAACGGTGCACCATTGTCTATTTGCACCGGTGTGTTGATTTCTGGTAGCGCACCGCTGCAAACAACACACCGTTATTTAAAAAAAAAACCTACGACGGTGCACCATTTTGGAACACATCAATGTGCCCGATGGACAACGACACACCGTTATGCATTTTCAAAAGGGAAAACGTGAAGATGATGCACCTATTTGTTGCACACTGGTGCGCCCATTCTGTGTGCACTAATGCTTGCAAGCTTGTTTTATATTATGTGCACTGTTGTTTTGTATTTTTTTTAAATAACTCTGCAATGGTGCACCATTGTCTATTAGTATCGGTGCGTTGATTTCTGGTGGTGCACCGGTGCGGTATAGTCTTATAAATGCACCGTAAAAAAAAAATATGTTAAAACATCCAGCCATGCACCTCCACTACAAACAAAGTTTTGGGCTTTTTTTATAGGGGCTTCTACAAAAACCTCTTCTATAGGGTCTTTTCCTTGTAGTGTTGGTTTGTAGCCTACAAGTGGTATTCAAGGATGGAGGAACACTCATAGGGAGATTATAAAGTATGTATGCCATTTTTGGCCCAGGCTAGTTGCATTCTTGAAGTATACGATTTCCAAGAAGTAATCCATTGGTGCTCTAAATTTTTTTATTCCAAGCATCAAATTATCAAAGTGAACAAAGTTGACAAGTCACCCATATATTTGGTGCTTGCCACATTTATAAATATGTTAAGACTCCTCGCACCAACTCAGATTTTCAAGGTTAAAGACACAAATTCCTTCATGAATGAAAATTGTGAAAGAGTTTCTATTACGAGGAAATGGTTGATGCATTCAATCACTAATAACATCATATCCCAACAAATTGACAGTACAAACTTAAGAAATCCATACTAGGAAGTTGCATGGATTTTTGCTAGGATTGCTGGTAAGGAAAGCACATGCCACCTCTACTTCATCTTAGATTATTTGATTTTTGGTTTGGAAAGATGTCAAAATGGGTATCATTAATGTTTGAAGGTAGTATACCGCCACCACCACAAGAGTTAGGTTGAGTTCTCACGTTGTAGTTATGAAGAGGGGAATTGTTGAACATGTTTACACTCAAGTTCCAACATTTTTAGAAGTTTGTGTTTTGAGGTTGTGTTGTAGTTGGAATGTAAGATTGATTAAAAGGTTGTGTGTTTGTTAGCATTAAATTTTGAGTTGGTGTATTATAGGGTTATGAATGTGTGATGAAGTTGAAATTTCCTTGAATCATGATTGGAAGTTTTTTGGAACCTATTGGAAGGGATGATTACTAGATGTAGGATTTTTTCTTGGATTTTTTGAATGGTTGAAGTGTAAGTTTGAGGAAAGTTTTAGGGAATCCTTGCAAGATTTCCAAGATCCAAGGAACTAAATGATCGAGATAGAGGGATGGTCGAGCAATGGAACCATAATTTAGTTCGGTCATGGCTTGTAGGAAAAAATTGAGGAACCCCATAAATCACTAAGAGGAGACATGTTAGGGTACCACTACTATAGGTGGCATACTAATTTAATGGAGATAAGTTTAAGAGGGATGGTGATCCCTTTGGAGATAGATTGGCTAAGCTCATTGGTCAAATGGTGGTCAATGGTTTGGGTTGAGGGGATATCTATTAGAGTGACATAGATGTCAAGACACAATAGGTTTGAATCTCCCAAGATTTGAGCTTGGTATTTGTTAGGGGAAATATCAAGGTGTTGATCATGACAACGTTGTGAAAATATACTACCTTGGGAAACCTAAAGCTCAAAAACTTGGAGGCATGTGGAGTGAGCGATATTAGGAGAGGAATTATCAACCACATAATTTTCCATGTCAATATTTTTAAATTTCTTGGTATCTATGACTAAGAGGTACCAACAATTAACTCATTTCCTTATGGGCAACAAGCAAACTAGAAGAGGCCCTAGGGTTTATTCACCACCCTAAGGGAGTTGGAGCTCTTACCTAAGATGTTTAATAAAAAACAACTAACTAAATAAGCAAGATGAAAGATGCTTTATGTAAGGAAATGGAATAACCAAGTATATAAGGAAGGAGAGAAACCATATTTAATATATATTAATGTGTCAGTATGAGTAAAATAGGCTTAGAAATACTATCTAGAAATATAAAATCAATGAAATAACACAAGCTACCAAAAATACATATAAACCATAAATGTAGGTATGGTGTACCAAGTTCTCTTAGTAAGAAGTTACCTTCCTCACTTACTATTTTTGTTGGAACCTCCCTTGAGGTGGTGATTTTAATTGATCAAGGTGTAGGAGGGGTAGAGACAAGAATACCATAGGAGAAACTAGTAAATATAGTAAGGGAAGAGAAAGGTAATGAACATGATAACCTATTGAGGAAGCCTTCAAATGGTGGAGGGTTGAACAAGAAAAAATACAAAATTATTCCAAGAGTGTGAGAGAAAGAGGCACGACCAATAGATGACAATATTGGTGTTAATATGAGAGAGTTTCAATGCATAAGAGAATGAGAAAAAAAACTTCTAATAAGGATGAAAGGAAAAAATTAAATAGAATTTGGAACAACATAATGCAATTGCTAGGTGTTTCTCTAGGTGTTCGACAAGGTGTCATTTCTATTAGAATAAACCCATGGGTTTTCACTACAAAACCACTATTTAGAGGGAAATGACATAGGAAATTCCAAAAAAACACCCTCTTTGATCCATGGGCCATGAGAAACAAGGGTGTAAGAGTATGAAAATACTATTACTCAAACCATGTGTCGATATCAATTAGGAAAATGACTGTTTAACCAAGTATACACCACGAAAAATGTAGTGGATGAATTTTGCATCTAGATATGGATTATTGGCATTGGTAATTCCCCATTGGTTATCCCCTTACCTAGGTGTATGAATGTGTTTTCCCCATTTTATGTTTAGAACCTAGACAAGGTGCCCTTTGTTTCTTTCTTGGGTCACACTTTGGTCATGTTCATTCCTCACAGGATCTTTATTTAGAAATATTATTCCTTACCTAACATCAATCTGAACATTTAAGCTTGATTTGGTCAATCATGGTAAGTTGCAGATGCCCTTTTCAAAGTTTCCAACATCTACAGAGTCATTGTTGTTAAGTTTTGGGTTGCTATGAAAGTTTGCACTCCATGTTATGGCTTCACTTCATGTGATGTGGGAGTCCCTTGTTGTATGCTAAACTATTTCAGTTGATTGACATTTGAAGAGATTAAATTAAGTAGAAATGGAAAAATGGAAAAACTATATTAATAAACAAATTTAAATTTTTTAAATTATTTGATAAACACGTGGTAGCGATTTCCAAGTTCTTAAGGGTGTTACTTCAAGAGCCTTGTATATATCTCTATCATAAGTTTTCACAGTACAATGAGCATTATGGTCTTGTTGGAAGGTTCCTCATACCTTTTGACAAAAATTAATGGTATTATCATTGCTTCAAATAGTCATTCACTTGTCAATTATTTAGTCACCTTAGATGACTCTATAACCCACACATCATTGCATCTTTTGTTGGTGGAAGGGAGCTGATTTTGGGAATTCTTTAAGCTCTCCAACATTGTTAGATATTATTTGTTATATTCAACTCCATTTGCAACAGATCTGAGATACCCACTTAAACTTATTTTCTATAACTAATCATTGTCTATTACTACAATCTCATAATTTGGTTGAACATGATAGGGTTCCATAACTCATTTCTTTTCTAGATCTAATCTAAAAAAAAGTGGACAAAGTTGTTTTCGTTTACACCTATAGAAAGGATATGAATTCCCCACCCCAAAGGGATGATTAAGGACCATGGTCAAGACCATCTCAAGCGATGATTCCAAATCTTGCGATGATGGATGAGTATTATGGAGAAGAGAGATCTCCAAATAATAATGAAGAGTTCACATTCAAATTTTTACATAAGTTCCAAAATTTCAAAAGTTAGGAATACATTACTATTGTAAGAGGTATGGAAATACAAGTGAATGAGGCTATCATCAGTGGAGTCATGCATCCCAATGGATTTACCTTGGGAAAAATAGGATATGAAACTTGCATAAGGCCCCTTTCAGGTTTTACAAAGTTTAGGATTGGTATATAGCAAGATTTAGACATATATTGATTAGCCATGCCCCATAAAAATTAACGAAATAAGCCTGATCCCTTCTTCAAGGGAAAGGTGAATTTATTTTCAAGGAGAGAAATACATACATTCGACTATATTGTTTTTAGGGGAAACTATATTTCTTACCTAGGTTCATGAATGAAGGTTTTTTCTAAATGAATTATGTAGACAATACCATAAGTGGCCTTCATTTTTTGAAGGCAAGAAAATAAAATAATTTGTTACTACTTTGTTCAAATTCTCAAACATTATGGTGAGAAGTATGGTTCACACTACAAAGTTAGCTCAAGGTTTGCAAACCCTTGATTTAAAAAAGGCCAAGGCCATTGAGGGTTATATCCACTGAGAGTTCTATAGTCAAAAATCCATTTTAGTATCCACCTTTCCTATCCCTGAATCCATATATATCTACCTAAAAACCCTACTAAGAGGCTAAAAAGGGGTGAAAATGATAGAAAGAAGCTACCAATTTTGGCGACATGTCTGGAGCTCGAATGTCTACACTCCACAACGTGATCATTGTGGGATAGTGTATGGATAGGTCCTCCTCCATCACTGTGGGGATTTGTTGGGTTTTCTCTTCCTCTATCGTTGTCGGGTTTTCTCTGTCTCTAGGCCTCCTCTATCGAATGACGTGGGTTCTTTGTTTTGTTATTTTTTTTATGTTTTTTTATAACACAAATAATATATATTCTATATAAATCATATATAATAAATCAATATACATTAATTAATATAAACACACACACACACACACAGAGATATATATTATAATAATTCCTAACTCCTATCACTACTAATCTATAATTGCTAACACCTAGCCTATAACCTTAATGAACCCTAACATTTCTAGTTGATATCCCATAAGATTAATAACCCACATAACCAATAACCCACATAACAATGACAATGACCACGATGATGATGGCGATGACGATGAAAACGACAATGTTGATTATGGTGATGACAATGACGACGATGACGACGATGACGATGACAATGATGAAAATGCCTGCGATGACAATGGTGATGATGACGTTAAACATGACAATGATGATGAAGAGTAGGATGATGACAATGTTTATTACTTGTGGTCACAATGACGATGATGATAATGATCACGACAATGACAATTTGATGATGATCATGAAAATGGAAATGACAATGATGCTGACGACGACAACAATGATGATGATGACTAGTACAATTATGATGAAGACTATGATGAAGACAATGATGATGACAACGATGATAATGATGACAATGATGATGACCACGACAAAAATGACGATGATGATACCGACGACAATGTTGATTATGGTAATGGCAATTTGTTCAAACAATTTTCTTAGGCTCAACTTGCCAGAATTTGTTTAAACAACCCTCAAGGAAAGGCTTAAAACAAATCCCCTTGTATCCAAGAGAAGATTTTCATTTGTTGGATGATGTAGTGAAATCTCATTTATATTCTTGTCATTAGGCACAAGGTGAGAAACTTGATTTTTATCCACTAAACCCTATAAAAATAAGCATGTGAATTCATTAAAGGTGAACATTTCCTTATTGATTCATTTCTTTGATATATGATGATTGTGCCTTTTTATATGAAGCAAAACTAACCTTTGTTCCTTTTATCAATTCATTTTATGATTATTCCTAAGGGAACTGAAGGGATGCTAACCTAATACTTTTATGCTAAAGCTATTAGTATTCAACCATAAGTTTTGAAACTACATTAAAACTTCAAGGCATAGAGGGTTTGGTAAACCTCGACTCTCCTATTGTCTTGAAAGTCTAATTTCATTCTAGGAGAATACATTAAACTATTATGCTACACCAATTGAAGGACATTGGAAGCAAAAACTGAAATGAACAAACTTTGATGATCAGGGCAACACATCAACCTCTCAAAGTGAATGTTAGTCTGTGTATTCAAAAAAAAAAAATTCAATGTTACTTCGACGATGAAACAAAATGAAATCTAAAACTAAGATAGCTAAGTTGAATATAAATTAAAATAAAACATGGCATAATTATACCATAACCACAATTAGCAATTTAGAATTGAATATTTGATTAAAGGTTAGAAAAGAAGAAAATGAATTCAACAAACCAACATCTATTATGTTAGATAGCTAATAAAGATGCAACAATTACCTATCAAAAACTTAGATAACAACACTCACAAATAGTTTTGAAGAGAAAATATCGAAACCAAAACCACTTGAAATATTTAAAGTATTTTTTGCATTATAACTTTAGAGCTCCAAATTCTCCATATGGTCCTCTTGTTACAAACTAAATCCCTATATCTATAGTCTTCTTGGAGTGTATTTTGAACTTCATCATATGCTTAAAATCTAACTCCGAGGTTCAAAGTATATCTCCTTTGTAAATCCCAAAGGTCAATTGTACATAAGCCCTAAGTTCTATCTCCAATTTTTTTAATATAAACATTTGCAATTTTCATTCTTTTTGACAAAATCTACTTACTAGAAAAACACAAAGGGTTCACCATATAAAATAAGGATATAAGCCATGAGGAGTCTAATCCTCGCCTTGTAGGTTGAATGGTTTTTTTTCATATGCGGATGTTATGTGATATACAAAGCCTTTATATAATATGTATCGATATGTGTGTTCCCATGATTGCACTAACAAACACTAACTTCTCTTTGAATGTAGTGTGGGAGAAAAGGTGACATTCATTATATTAGTTGCTAAATGTGTTGGTAGGTAGGGCTTGGGTAGAAAATGTGACTTTTGTACATACCATGATTGACTAATATTAAGTTTATTTTTAAGGCTATGTTCTTAATTTTCCATAGTTGAGCATTTGTCGGTATACTCATTATAGAGCAACTTCACTTCTCTCAATGCAAAAAACTATCAACCCTACTATGATCAACTTGATCATAAAAGAGCCAATGCAAAATATTCGGATGCAAAGATAAGTAAGGGGAAAGATAAAACTCACATTTTGGCAATACTCAAAATATAACTATAGTTATTGCTATAATATTACATAACCACATATAAGCTAGGCATGCAACGATATATAGTCACAGATCACTCTGCGTGGGGTCAAATTAAATAATAGTTTCCATTAATTACAACCTTGTAATGGTGCCATTATGAGAAAACATAGGCCAAAGATTTCATTTATAGGGCCTATGTGGTATTTTTATATGCTATGCATGGTTTGGGAGTCCTAAAAGTGTATTGTATGCCTTAAGACTTTTATAGTTCCTTCTCATACCATATCCATGACTTGGAGAAGCATAGTTTGCAAATACTCAACGCTGACCCCTTTCACTGGTCTTTGTTTCTGGAAAGTTTCGACGAATATGGTATAGGAACAATGAACATTTTCATTGAAACAACCTTGTCACAATACGATGATGACAAATACGATGATGGATAATTTCATCTCCTTCACAACTAGGTTCTAATTTTTTCGTTTGATTGTCAAATTCTTTGTGTGAGTTGTATTTGAGTCTTGAAACCCTCCCATACCATCAACACATGCATCTACTATAACCATGCCAAATTTTAGTGCATACAAGCACAGAATGAAAAAAATTCAATGTTGGCCCCATTCATAGGTCACTCTGCAGGGGTTAAATTAAAGAATAATTTCCACTAATTACAACCTTGTGATGGTGCCATTATGAGTACACATAGGCCAAAGATTTAATTTATAGGGCCTATGTGGTGGTTTTAGACCCTATGCATGTCTTGGGAGTCTTGAAATTGTATTGTATGCCTTAAGACATATATAATTCCTCTCATACCATGTCCATGACTTGGAGAAGCATAGTTTGAAAAAATTCAATGTTGGCCCCTTTCATTGGTCATTGTTTTTGGAAAGTTACAATGAAGATGCTATAGGACTGATGAACATGTTCATTGAAACAAATTCATTGCAATATGATGATAATGATGATGACAAATACGATGATGGATAATTCATCTCCTTCACAGTTAGGTTCTAATTTTATTGTTTGATTGTCGAATTCTTTGTGTGAGTCATATTTGAGTCTAGAAACCCTTACATACCGTCAAAGCATGCATCTACTATAACCATGTCAAATTTCAATGCATACAAACACAAACTGGAAAAATTTCAACGTTGGCCCCATTCACAGGTCACTCTACGCGGGGTCAAATTAAAGAATAATTTCCACTAATTGGTAATTAATGGAAAACCTTGAAAATTGTTAGATGAACCAATGTTAAAATTGGAGATGAGGGTATAAACCTGAATGAGCTTCTCTTGGTTTCAAAAATAATATATTCTCTATTGAACAAGGCCAACCACATGAAGGTGGAAGATCATATGGTCTTTGTCCCCCCCTCACATCACTCTTAAGAATCAACATAGTAAGAATCAAACATAGAAACTAAGAAAAACAAATTAGGTAAATAAAAGAGAATATATCCATTGAAAACATATAAATACATACCTTGTGCATTTCAACATTTTGATACAATCAATATTCTTCTTCATCCAACTCAACATCTATATCATTCAATTCATAATTGATGTTGAAAGGATTGGTCATATCAACATCATCATCAATGTCGTCATTTCCAATCATATCATTGTCTATATCATCATCAGGAACATTGTCTCCTACATTTGGTTTGACTTCTTCAAGTTCGTCATCTAAAACATCATCGATATCATCTTCATCCATAACATTGTCTAGAACATTTACTTGAACTTCTATGACGTCTTCATCTGACACATGAACTAACTGCTCCTCTACATCATCTTCTTCTTCAATATCATCTTCTTCTGCTACATTATACTTTATTGACCTTCCTCTTGGATCATATCTATCAACATATGACCAACCACCTCTACCTGGAACCTCTGAGAAAAACACTTGTTTGCATTGTCTTGGAAGAACATAGGGCTTTGATCCTAGCTCAAGATTCCTTGTATTAACCATGGTAAATCCGTTAGCATGCAGATTAATAGTTCTATTAGGATCGCGTTCATTCATTTGTATCCTGTACCATTTGATGTTGAACATAACTAATTTGAAAGATTTAAAGTCACACTCAAGTATATCATCCAAAAAACCATAGTATCGATTTTCATAGACTTCTAGATGTCTGTCACATATAGAGGAAAAATTAGTAACCTGAAATACTTCATTGATCCCAATATCATAAGTTTTCATCTTTTTATCCAACTTTTTGACGCGAAATTTGCGGCTATTGCACCACATAGCCTTGTGGTGTTTCAACTGAAATATGCAAGACACGTAAAAAATGCATTCTCAATTGATAAACATATTTATACTTGGAAATTATGAAAATTAAGAAAAAAAACACAACATATACATCAATATAATATTAAAAAACATTAAATAGTATGGGTGAATATGCTTGCATGTTTATCTTTTAAACCATATTATAAATCAATTTCCCTCTGTGTAAGATTGGTATCTCCTTTACGTTCAAATTCTTTGACCAATGTAGCCATACCATACCATGATAACCTACCATTATTATATTGTATACATCATTCAATCCATACCTTCATCCAATCAAGATTGTTTGCAATGTATAAATGTATGACATTCCACTCTCGACCAGTTGTACTAAATAAAACAATTCACATATAATCAATTACCATGCTATACCTTCATAATAATGGATTATGAAGGAAGACTAAAAATTAAATAAGTATGATATAAAAAAAAAAAGGTAAATGTATTATAAATCCCCACCATCTACTTACATGTCACATTCCTCATTCTACCTTTCCCCAATAGGTTCTCCCTTTCAAATTTGTTGATGGAGTTGACATCCCAAATGCGATCCACATTAATACTTTTAGCTATTTTAGGAAGACATTGAGTAATATAAACCATGGTTTGATATACCATATATCCCTCTACCATAGAACCCTCAAGACATGCTCTTTGTCTAACCAAAGCCTTTAATCATTTCAAGTTCCTCTCAACCATCTGCATTGACCTTGTGTGTACAAGTCCACACTTTTCAATCTCCTCAACTTAGTGTAAGAGGTAGTGTTCTTGTGCATTGAAAAATGTTGGAGGTAGATACTTTTTCATTTCACACATTAGATGAGGAATTTGTAACCTCCAATATTTTATATATTCTTTATATATTTATTTAGATGAAAAACATCTACAAATGATGCAAGCAAATCACAGGTTTCAACAAAAAAGTGTTGGGCAATTGGTTTGGAAAGTTGGTTTTCATTGATGTCAACTCTTGGAGATTGATGTCAACCCTTGGAGAAGTTCGGAATCCCTAGATATGTGGTTGAGATTGATGGTGATTTAGTTGTCATTGATGGAGTGGTTGATGTCAAAAGATGTGATGGGTGCATTTGATGAAGTCTAGATGAAGCTCTGGAGGTATGGTTATGGTAACCTAAGTTGTTTGAGGAATATGTGTAAATGTGTTGAAACTGCACATAATAGATCTAGCTAAACAATAATACACACATTTGCAGAGAGAATTTGAGAAATAAGAAGAAGGAGAGAAATAATGAAAGAATTCTCATTAACCATTGTGAATAATGAATAATTTACACATGATATACTCTATATAACTCAATGAGTGCACACTGGAGGAGAACCAGTGCACCATAGTGGTGGTCTAGAGTGATCTAGACACACACCAACAGTTACGGGAGTGAACTGCCACCTAGTCTAGTCTCTCAGGAAGTTACAGGAGTGAACTACCACCTAGTTGAGTTAACTAGTCAACTAGTCTTCAGTTAACTGACTGAATATAGAGTAGTGAGGAGTTAAATCAGGGAATCAAGGGTGATGCACCAGTCTAGTGATGATACCAAGGCAAGGTCGAATTATCATGGTGATGATCCCAATGTTGCATGGTGAAAACACCAATGCAACATCTAAACTCAACTCAACTAGTCAAACTAAAGTGTCAACTAAAAGAGAATATTCTCCAGGTGGAATATTCTCCCCTAGAATATAGGAGACTGGATAATGACTAATTATGACTAATAAACAAGGAAAAACCTTAGGAAAAATAAATCCTAGGTGTGTGTGAAGTAACTCCAACACCCCCCCTGAACATCACTATGGTGAAAATAAAGAATGGGTTTCAACAACGAGGCCATGTTAGGTACCCAAATACAAAATATACACTAAAAATAAAGTGAGGAAAGAGGGAAAACCTCATGGGAAAAGAAAAACCTGTCCTTCACTCCAAGACGACTTCGTAGAGAACGAAACTTTTTCTCAGTTAAGGTCTTGGTGAAGATGTCTTTCGTCTATTCTGCTGAAGGATAGAACTATAAGTCGATGATCCCCTCATGTACTAAGTCTCGAATGTAGTGCATGTGTATCTCGATGTGCTTTGTTCGCTACCTCTGAACTGGATCTTTATAGAACTTCAGAGTGCTCTGGTTGTCACACCAGATGACGATCGATCGATGAAACTAAATGCCCAACTCAGTGAGAAAATGTTGTAGCCACATATCTTGAATGGTTATGTTAACTACCCCTTTTTACCTTGCCTCGGCTAAAGATAGAGAAATGGCAAATTGCTTCTTGCTCGACCAACAAATAGGTCTGGAACCAAGACTGAGTGAGTAACCAGATGTGGACTTGCGATCAGTGCTATCGCCAACTCGGTCATAATCAGTAAACCCAATGAGATCTAATGTAGAGTATACTACATAATGAATCCCAAAGGTGATGGTGACCTATACGTATTGAAGGATACACTTTGCATCCTTCCAATGTAGCTCACACGACTCCTACATGAACCTGGAAACTGTGCCAACTGCATAGGAGAGGTCTGGTCTAGAGTGTGTGAGATACAAAAAGCTCCCCACTAGCTATCTGTACAGTGTGTTGTCAACCAGTGGAGTCTCCCCGCCATCCTCAACTTTGAATCCTAATAGGAAAGGAGTCGGAGAAGACTTACAGTCTGTCATGTGAAATCTCTCAAGGAGATCTCGTGCATACCTGGCCTGAGACAGTTTGATGCCTGATGCATCTTGACTGATCTTGAGTCCAAGGAAGAAGTGTAGTGGACCCATGCTCGTCATCAAAAACTTGTCATGTAGAATCCTCTTGACTGCAACAATCGCTAAAGTCGAGCAACCAGTGATCAGAAAATCATCAACTTACAAAACTAAAAGTAGAAGTGAATTAGTCATCCTGAGAAGTAGACATTCGGGTCTGATTTACAACGTAAAAATTTCTGTGACAACAGGTAGGATTCCATCTTGGCATACCATGCCCTCAGAGCCTGCTTGAATCCATAAAGGGACTTCTTCAGTCGATAGACCAAAGATGAGTCCTGCATAAATCCATGGGGCTAATCCATATAGATCTCCTCAGAGAGATCACCACGAATAAATCCATTCTTCACGTCCATTTTATGGACTTCCCATCCTTTAGTTGCCGCAATGGAATGTGTCAATCATATGGAATCCATATTCGCTACTGGAGTGAAGGTCTCATCATAGTCAATACCATGAACCTACTAAAAGACTTTGGCGACAAGCCTGGATTTGTATCTGCTAATATGTCCATCTGTTGTTCTCTTAGTCCTATAGACCCATCGACATCTGATAAGTTTTCTCCCATAAGGAAGGGGATCTAGATCCCAAATCTAGTTCTCGAGGAGGGAGTTTTACACCTCCTGCATGGTGGATTCCCAAAAGGGATTTCCAGCAGCCTTTCCATAAGACTATGGATCTGAAGACTGAACCAAGAAAAGATTCTAAGAGGGAAATGGTTCAGTGGGGGTGAGTGCAACATGAGGCTCCTCGAAATCACATCAAGTCCTCCTAGTATCGGCTGGATCACCAACGAGATCCCCTGCATCCTGAAGATTAGTCTGTGCCCACTTGGGCCTCTGCTTTGGCTCTGGAACTGCATCTGGATGCTTTGACTCTACATCCAACTTTACTGACTCTGAATATGAATAATCTAAGTCTTATGAATCATAACTCTCTTCTGAAGAAGAGTTGGCATGTGCATTCTTATCATCTCAGACAGGTGGAAGAATGAAAGTGTATCCATGCGGCTGTTGAGGTGCATGCGAGACACTTTCCTCGAATTGGACACTTCTCTCAATGACAAGTCGATCTGAGGAAAGATCGATGAGCCTATATCCCTTCACACTGTCAGGGTATCCAAAAAAAATGCACTCGGTGCTATGTGGATCAAGTGCCTTCCTCTTTTCAGAGGGAATTCGGGCCCATCCATGTGAACCGAAAAATGTGAAAGTGGGTCACTTCTGGTTTGAGGCCACTCCAAGCCTCGTAGGGGGTCTTATCCTTGAAAAATCTATGGGAAGATCTGTTTTGGATGTATGTTTCACAATCAAGTGCTTCGACCCATAGTCTCTGTGGTAAATACTTTGCATGCAACATGCAAGATTCCATCTCCTTTATAGATCAGTTTTTCCGCTAAACAACTCTGTTTTGCTGCGGAGTGTAGGGAACTGTATGCTGCAACTGAATCCCTACCTCATGGAAAATATTACGGATCTCATGATTTACATACTCTCCCCCATTATCAGTTCAGAGGAATTTGATCTTATTTCCGGACTATGTCTCAACCAAGGCTTTGAAATCTTTGAGGTGTTGAAAGACCTCAAATGTTTGCCTGAGAAATTAGATCCAAGTAAAATGTGAGAAATCATCAACAAAAATGAGAACAAACCTCACTTTACTGATGGATGGATGCATAAAAGGACCGATAAGGTCACTGTGGATCAGATCTAAAGGTGTGGAAGCTCGTTGAGACTTTCCTTTCTCGAATTTCTCTTCAGGGTGTTTACCGAGAACACATCCCTCACATACTCCCTTGGAGAAATGGATGTTTGGTAGACCATCAACCAATATGTTCTTGCTAAGATGTTGCATATATATGAAATTCAAATTTTCAAACCTTTCGTGTCATATCCTACTACTTTCATCAGCATGAGTAAGAAGTAAAGTAAAATTAGGTTCAATGAATTGAGAAAATGTATATAATCTAGACTGATGATTTACCTCACCGGTAACAACCCTAGAGTTGGTTTTCATGTCGTAGATGTCCACAGAATTTGGTTTGAATATGAATTTATTTCTGGTGTCAGAATTTGTCATCTGATACAGAGAGATAAGGTTGACAGAAAGTTTGGGAACATGCAACACGTTCTCGAACCTTCTATTAGTGAGTTCAATCCTTCCTTTTTCGGTGACTTCGAAAGAAGAGTTTTACCCCATCAGGATAGGAGGAAATTTGCATGCATCCAAAGAAGAATATATTTCTTTTGAGGCAGCCATGTGATGTGATTCTTTTGAATCAACGATCCAAGCATCAAGAGAGGAGTTGATGGCAATCAAGGCATGGCTAGAATTACCTTTCTTGAAATTCAGATCTTGTAGCTTCTTCTTCTTGGCACCCTTGGGGATGTGATCTGAAAGGTTGTTTTGCTGAAGTATTTGAGACATCAGATCTATTTTTTTTTGCATGCATGTAGATTCTAAATGGAATCCTTTGTGACAGTACGTGCATTTCTCTCCTTTTCTTCCCTTTTCCCTTTTGGATCCGGAGGCATTGGTGAAGGGTTTTGTGTACCCTTCCTTCTTCAGATGTGCATGATCGTTCCATCTATATTTATATTTATATTTATGATATTTGTGGCTGCCATCATTCATAGTGAATGCATGTGCCCTTGGGGATTTGATTGTCCCCATGTTGATGAGCTTGGTTTTCTCTTGTGTCAGGGATTCGATAAAGTCCTCAAGAGAAGGAATCTTCCAAGTGGCTCCAGAGGCGAATCTAACAGTATGGAATGTGTTTATGAATACAAATAATCTAGGACCAAGCTTGAAGAGAATAATGAGAACCATTTGTTTCTCCTCTTTCGATTTATCAACCCCGCAATCTTTGAGTTGCGACAGTAAATCCTTGAATTTTGTAAAGAAATATTGGATATTGTCGAAGATTTTTGGATCCAATGTGAGCAGCTACACCTCCATCATGTGTCTGCTCATCACATCCTATTTTCCAAATATCCCTTCTAAGGTGGTCTAGGCTTCATTGGGAGTCTTATAGGAAGATATATGAAAAAGGAGATCGAGAGAAATAAGACTGCAAATTGTTCTGAGTGCCTCATCCATGCAATTTAGGTACTTGGATTTTTCTATGGCTGATGTCGGTTCTGTATATGTATTCAAGGTTAACTTGTACAACCCACTGGTTCGGATATGTATGGCTATTTTATCCTTCCATGCAAAATAGTTGTAAGGTGTAAGAATGAATTCTTTTTGGAATTCCATCTTTCCACTGTCTTCAATCTTTTGTACCTGCAAAAAAATTTGGTGTAGCTTTTGATTAGAAGTTCGTCGGCTTTCATACCATGTAAATGTGTTGAACCTTCACAGAATATATCTAGCTAAACAATAATACACAAATTTGCAGAGAGAATTTGAGAAAGGAGAAGAAGGAGAGAAAGAATGAAAGAATTCTCATTAACCATTGTGAATAATGAATAATTTACACATGATATATTTTGTATAAATTAATGAGTGTGCACTAGAGGAGAAAAAATTCGCCATAGTGGTGGTATAGAGTGATCTAGACACACACCAACAGTTACGGGAGTGAACTTCCACCTAGTCTAGTCTCTCAGGCAGTTATGAGAGTGAACTGCCACCTAGTTGAGTTAACTAGTCAACTAGTCTTCAGTTAACTGACTGAACAAAGAGTAGTGGGGGGTTAACTCAAGGAATCAAGGGTCACTACTACATATGACCAAATTTTCCATGGTTTTCATTGATATTGACACATATCTGTCGCACTTTCCATGAAGGCAAAGACTATTTTTCATGGAACTTTTTTCTTTGCAGTAGCCACACACCAGGTATTCGTGGAAATAGTGACGACATAAGCCCGCCATGTGCCATCATCCTAAATATAGGTTTACCTTAAAAATCGTGGCAATAGCAACGAAAAAGTGGGGAAAATTAAAAAAACTCATCAATAACTTGCGATGAAGATGACATACTTACGACGAAAAATCATGGCAATAGCGACGAAAAAGCGTGGTAGAGAAAAAACCCACCAACATATTACGACACAGATACCATACTTATGATGAAAAAGAGTGGAAAATTGTGACGAAAAATCATGGCAACAGCGATGAAACATTGTGGCAGAGAAAAAACCCACCAACATCTTACGATGCAAATGTCTTACTTGCGATGAAAAACCATGGCAGAGTAAAACAAATTATCAATGGCTTGTGACGAACTTATGTCACTATTTCCACGCCTTCTGTAGGTTAAAAAAAAAAAATGAATATAGCTTGATCATATACACTCGAGGAATGAACCTGTGTATTTACGAGCCTGTTCATGGTTTTTTATGGTATCAAGAAATCAAATATATAAAGTACCACTTTCGCACCTGTGAACTCATTGCATTTATTTTTTTGGTATTTCTCCATATGAAGGCACCCAATTTGGATTCTTCCTCCCATTTATTTGTGGTCATGCCGCTGAATACGTAGATTCCCCAAACTCCAGCCTTTATGTCTGAAAGGAACGTGTATCTGCACTTTAATATAACTAGTTTGAGGCTATGTCGATCAGTCGGCCTACAAAGCAAAGGAACAATTATTGATCAAAGATAACCCTTATTTTTATAATGCCAAGGTTAGGAGAGAAATCATGGGCCTAATATATGTTTTCTTATCAAGGTATTGAGACATGGGCACATAGGTAGAACCCATATATGTTACAATCAACCAATTTGATTGTGCTAGTATTGGAGCAAGAGTTGCAACAATGTCCAAAAGGTTCAAAATCTAGGTAATGGTCATGTAGTAATACTAGCATACCCCTGAAACAGGGGAAGGGAACACCGAACATAATCCAGGGTATATATGTTGGAAAAGAAAGGATTTTTTTTTTAAATTACAATGGGTGGGTTGTATACTGTTGAATAATCATGTTCATACCAAGTGTCCAATCTGACTTGAGAGGGAGTAGAATGTGGAATACTAAAGTGCAAGTGAAAGAAGCGGGAGGCCTAAAAAATAACTAATCCCCCTATCTCTCTGGAATTTCCTTCTCTTGTAGATGAGATAGGAACCATCCAAAAACTTATCCAAGAATATCTTAAGATCCATAATATGTGCCATGAAACATCACCTCAAAAACCCTAAAATCATACTAAATTTGTCCAGAAGATTACACTTATTTTTTGTGGGTCTAATCCTCATCCATGAACAAGAAAGTCAGTCAAGAGAAAGTTCCCAACATGTGCATGAAAATCTATCTTGAAAAGAACAAAGAAAATCCAAGTAGTGCACCATGCTTATCTTGTATTAAAATAGATAAAAGAATAGAGAGAATCTCTTTAAAAAACATTGAGCACTGAGATCAACTAAAGATGGCATGTGTAAAGATTCACTCACAATCTTTAGAGTGTGACATGTGTAAATATGGCTATGAAGAAAAATTTCACACAATGATTGAGATCAACGGAGCCTTTTAACCTGGCACTTAACAGAAATCCACCAACATAGGGTCCACTTTGAGACCATATCCCAATAACAAACAAAACTACGCATAGTCTTTCATATAATATATATCCCCCAAGTGGGCCCCAACCCATGTTGAGGTGATTTCTAATCATGGATTCTTCTTTGCATTTTCAAAATAACCCTTAGGGAATTTGGTTCTATCGAGATCCCCTCCAAAATAACCCATAGAGGATGGGCAAGGACTTCTCAACCCTGCTACAACTACTCTATGCAAGGGCTGAGAAGGGGGACACCATCGCCACCTCTTCTCAGAAAAATTCCAATACTATTATATTTGATTTGTATTAAATAGTCCATAGGGTTTAAATGCTCTATTCTCTTAGCTATTGACAAATTAAAGAAACCAAATTATAATTTATTAATTAACAAAATCAATGATTGAGATGCATTTCCATTATCTATAACCTACATAAGAAGAATATTTTTCCAGAGAAGAAATTTGGTTATGCCTTGCATCGTCTAAATTCACATTACTGATTCAATCAAAAGCATGCTATGAAGTTCTATACTATGAAGTTCCATCCTCCATGTTCAGAGCAAGCACTCCTTGATAGATACCTAAATTTGACAGACAACAATATGATGAATAATCACTGATGTATAGAGCACCAATGAAATAACAAAAGACAAACAATTATCTGTGTATGGAAAACAAATCAGAGATGAATGCTCGATGCTAGTTTGGATTATCATTTTTGATTAATCCAAATGTTATGTCCATTGTACACTTTTGTGCATTTAAGAATAAATCCATTACAAAAACATCAAATTAAAACACAGTCAAAGAGTTACTTGTTCCTTCATTAAATCAAATGCTACAAATTAGAAACAATTCCATTATAGGCAATAGTAGAACGCAAAGGGTTACTACTTGTTCTTATGGTAATTGGAAGGTCTCTACATGATCAACCCCATGCAACATGGATGAATGTGCAGTACATGCTTTCTCAAGGGAAAACAATACATGATTATCAATAAATAACACTTATAAAATGCATGGTAAAAATCATAGTTACATTTTAAGAAGTTTTTGAATGCTTTTTAGACATGGGAATATTTTTAGAGGCTAACATATTCGTTGATCCATTCTTATACTTGGGGTTATATGCTAATAAGTTGAAAATGAAAATAGCTTACATAATCTCAACAAAACTTGCAAGTCAAATCTTGTGAATCTAGTAAGCAATCAAAAGAGTGGATGAGATAAAAATATTGTGAGTCTTTTATTGAGCATGATGTACTATGATAATGGGCTATCTATTGGATAGAAAAATCTTATAGTTGATAGACACAATAACAAAAAATTCCTTAGAAAACCAAATTTATTGTTAATGTGCAATGCCCTCTCGATTGAACTGGGGTTGTTATGGAACACCCCTCTTCCCTCCTAATAGTGGAATGAATTTGGGGTGATCAACTTGAAGATTCTACACTTAAGCAGTGACACTCATGATAAATAGGTTCTTAGACTAAAAGAAATCTTGCAAAGGGAACAAGTTAACTCCTCTACTCTATATAAAGGTGCATAAAATGAAGGGAGCAAGCTTGAATTAAAATAAAGCTTGAACAAGTTAACTCGTCCACTGTATATTGCTATTGCCACACATATCCCTCCAAGAGGTCAATTCGTTGAGTTGGATATGAGTGCGCTAGGCCTCCAAAGGCCAAGTTGTTTGGATTGTAGGGGATAGGTGAGATCCTCCAAGGTGTCTCTTAGGCCTCCAAGGAATGTCATCATCATCCGATGTATGGGCCCTGGTATCCGACCCATGGGATTCAAGGCCCAAGGAATCCCAAGCTAGGCTTGTTCTTCCAAATATGTCCACCAAACAAGGTCCTACAAACACAATGAATACACCATCCAAGGATCTCAATTCAAATGCATCATGATGAGTAAACCAAATCAATAAAAGAGCCTCCATTTCTTCTCCATTTGTATTGTGTACTAGGAACCCATAGAAGGATTTGATTCTTCTTGAAACTAAAATTCCCTACAATTTGGAACATTTACATGTTCCCCTTTACACAACCACATCTTATTCCCTTCAACCATGTGTAAGGACTCTTGAAAATTTGGGGAATGAGAGCATGGGGAGTTGCAATGCTTAATTTCCTCATTTCTCTTGATGGACCCAAATGTATATGGAATAAATATCATGTCATGAGTCAAGTATATAGGTGGATTTTGTACTAGGGCGCATAGAGAACCAAATCCTCCTAACTTAGTGGACCTAAAAATAATATAAAATCTAATGAAGAACTAAGTGCTAGGTATGTGGGATTATTAAGGAATTTGGGGGAAACATAAAGAGATAAATACTCTAATATATATGAACCTAATAAATATATGAAATACAAATTATCTTAAGGTGTTGGGCTTGTGGGAATATTTTTGAAGTTCTGATATTACAAAGGGTGAAATTTATTATGGGTTTGTCGGGATAATTTTTTTTATCTGATATGATTGGTACTGAGGATTTGGCATATGGAAAGAGATTGTTGGATGATCCTTTTAGGCTCCAAGTTGTGAGCCTTTTGAGCTTCAAAATATTGTTGTTGGTTTTTCTAGCCAACAAGTCAATAAGAAACTCATGAAATGAAAGGGAGAAATAAGATATGAATTTTAATAATTTATTTTTCCCTTCAATGGTAGGTCTGTAGCTGGCATGCTAGGCTTCACGAATGACAATATGCCTTAGTAATATAAAGGGACTTAGATTTGTAACTCATATGCATCTGAATTGCAGCCAACTAATAGGTACAGACCTTAGACAAGTAGCTAGCTCGTACATGACCAAATGGCATCCAACCAATAGGCACAAACCTCAGACAATTAGCTAGCTCATACACTTGCTAGGATTATTGACGACGATAGGTTAGGTCATCCATATTCAATAACATCCTCGTGGATGCTAGATGGGTTTGAGAGGAGAATGAATACTTTAAGAGTGCATACCCAAATTGTCATTTCACTCTCAACATAAATATTATGTGATGATGCCTTTATCGTCCAACAAATATCCATTTAATTTAGAAGTAAGGAACAATAGAGAGCTTAAACTTTTAATGAACATAAACCTCGACAAAATCAAGGTTTAATGGACCCCATCATTCTCATGCAATGTTATAGAAGAAAAACCTTTGGATCTACAACTTTTGCAATAGTTAGTTCCTAAAAAACAAAGGTGCATATCTAGATGCTAACAGGGCCATTTCTTTCATGGATTAAATGATGTAACCCAACATTTAAATTAGAATATAGGTCCCAACTATTATGGTCAAATCCATCAAGTTAGTTTGTTATATTGAATCTAATAATGTATATAAACATAAGTCTCTCATAGGATCCATGGCCTGAAGTAATGATATATATGTTCTAAATAACACAAAAATGCATAATCACACCATAATCATGATAAAGGCAATGGAAGAAATACGAGCTAAGGGATTTTTCTTTGGGTGTAATAAAAAATGGTATTGGTGGAAAAATGTTCCAAATAAATAATATTCACCTCAATAGGAACCTCAATAGGATGACGAGGAACCTCAATAGGATTTGTGAGTATAGTTTGAGTGCTCATTAAATAATAAAGAATTTTTTTACACCATATTGATGAATTCCTTGGAAGATATCGACATGCCTAAAACCGTTAAAATTGCAGGATACATCAACAACCAAAATGTCATAGTCCTTATCAACTTAGGTAGTACCCACAACTTCATTAACAAAAATATGGTATACAAATTGAATTGTGTTACACACCCATTTATAAACTTTCAAGTGGTGATTGTAAATGGAGGAAAATGCCACAACATTAAACTAAGTAGATTACAAATTATCAATTTCCATTCACACCATTGTTATTTAAAGGGTGGTTTTGGGGGTTCAATGGCTTAAATCATTGGGTACAATGTCCATGAACCATGGGGAATTAATGGCCTAAAGTCTCTACCCATTCAAGTGATTAGCTCACCTAAAATGGAGAAGCTCCTCAAAACATGTTAATTGAGTTATTGTTAATATTCATTGAATAGAAGCCCAGCATAAAGTAGGAAATGTTCCTTTAGAGATAAACATAACTTCAATAAGCATGACATGGTGTATCAAAAAATTCCCACAAGGTTTCCTTTTTTATGAGATCTCTGAACATGCCATTAAACTTACACCATGTAGTATCTCTGCCAACATAAGGCCCTATAGATACCTTATGATCAAACGAGAGATATTGAAAGTATGGCATGAGACGTGTTGGATGCAAGGATCATTCAACTAGGATAGAGTGCACTCTCCACTCCATTATTCATATTATTATCTCTATTCACTTCTATCAGTACATATTCTCCCTTTCTCTTCTCTCATTTGTTTACTTAGGGTTCATATGTGTGTGCGTGGTTAAGATTTTGTACTATAAAATTGTTATAGTTGTATTGGTCAATGTAAGAATACAAAAAAAGGTTTTTCCCACAGTCTATGATTCATAGTTTGTTAAAAAAATTGATTCTTGTCTACCAAAAATGCAATTCTATCATTTCTAGAGTATTGTGAACTTTTACTATTATAAAGCCTACTTTAAAAAACGTGTCAAAACCCTTACCTTATCATTGTCCTTTCTCCATATCCATCAGACCATACAACTTGATAAGATTTTTCCACGAGATTCATTTCCATCACCAATACCTGCATGAATCATAAAAGACAAATTCTTTATATGAGTAAATAATATATAAGCAAATAAACATGCATTTAGTTATGTAAAATACTCTAGAAAAAACTTAAGTGGTTGCATACCT
>JZKD02S1752980.1:23110-34591 GCA_000966675.3 Picea glauca | reverse complement strand
GGAATTTTTGAAAAAAATTAGATATCGGAATTGTTACTTAAAACAAGAAAGAAAAACATAAATGAGCATATTTCACTAATAATATGACATGTGTTGTACCTTGCTTGACCAACTCATGGATGTCATCCATGTTTTTTAAACAATTTATCCTTTGCATCCTCTATTAGGTCCTTCCACTCTTTCTCCAGAACCATGGGAGGGAGCTCATGCTTGAGGTCTAATTGCAATTTCTCCCTATATTGGGCCCTGGTATATTTTAAATTCTCGCCAACTAACTTTGTAACCACTTTCTTGTTGAACGTGTTGTTGAACAAGTATACCATGTAGTATATCAATTCATCTTTCTTTTTTCTATCTTTTCCATTCCACCGTTTGCGAATGGTGGGGCCAAACAACTCCAATTCTTTGTCATTTAAGTTTCTATAGAAAACATTGTTTCCTACAGAAACGTGTTATCCATTAATTTATAATAATCTCAACAAAAGTCCATTTCAATTTCATGATAAAAATGAATAAATTAATTAACAATTACCTGCAATCTTCTGAATCTTGATCGGAACACATGCGTCATCCACCAGAGAGGTGACATCTAGTGATCCGGTTATTTTAATTCGTTCTTCTCCATGCAGAATAGCTTCCTCTCCATCTACAGTACATTCCCCTCCGGAGTCATGTAGAGTCCCGTGATCTGACTCATCATGCTCTGGCGTGTCATGATGATCAACAACATTGCACTCATCAATGGATTCGAGGGGAACCTTAAGAGGCTCAAAAAGCCTCACTTGTACTTTTCTATGTCGACTTTTTTGTTGCATTGGACCAACACTGCTACCTATAACAGTTGCAGGATCGGTAGGTTCCCGACGCATGGGGTTTAAAAACCCCTACAAACAAAAAAAATTACTTTATCAGATCATATAGAAAATATAAAACAAAAAACTAGATATGAAATTGTCATAGCTGATAAAAATATGTCAAGATGCCACTTACCCCAAAAATAGTTATTAGATTTTGTAGCTGTGCAATTCTTGCTTTGTATAGTTTCAATATTTTATTTAAGTTGCATATAGTTGCATAGTTTCATATAGTTGCATATAGTTGCATAAGTTGCATATAGTTGCATAGTTGTACTAGATGTTTATACCTCAAGGGCAAGTCGACGTATAGTTGCATATAGTTGCACAATTGCATGTAGTTGCATATAGTTGCACAATTGCATATAGTTGCACAGTTGCATATAGTTGCATATAGTTGCATAGTTGCATATAGTTGCATAAAGTTGCATATAGTTGCATAAGTTGCATTGTTGCAAAAAGTTGCATATAGTTGCATAAGCTGCATATAGTTGCATAAAATTGCATAGTTGCATATAGTTGCATAAGTTTCATAGTTGCATATAGTTGCATAAGTTGCATATAGTTGCATAAGTTGTATATAGTTGCATATAGTTGCATAAGTTTCATTGTTGCATAAAGTTGCATAAAGTTGCACATAGTTGCATAAGTTGCATATAGTTGCATAAGTTGCATTATTGCATATAGTTGCATAGTTTCATATAGTTGCATACATTGCATATAGTTGCATAGTTGCATAAGTTGCATTGTTGCATAAGTTGCATGTTGCATAAAGTTGCATAAAGTTCGCAAGAGGAGCACCCAAAGGCAAGCTGTGTTGGCAAGAGGAGCGCCCAACCAACAAAACTGAAATATCCAACGACACAGGTGCGGTGGGAAAAAACCTCGGGGTTTCCCGAATGCAAGGCAAACTTGGGGTTTCCAGAGGCAACTCAAGGCAAGTTGGCAAGAGGGGTGCCCAAAGGCAATCCAAGTAAGAAAGAGGAGTTCCCAAACAAAACAACCGAGGAGACAGCGACACAATTCACATCTGGGAAGAAACTTGGGGTTTCACAAAGCCAACGCAAACATGGGGTTTCTCTACGACACACCAAGGCGAGTTGAAAAGATAGGTGCCCGGAGGCATGGAAAGAGTCAGCAACACAACTCATGTGGGAAAAAAATTGGGGTTTCCAGAAGGCAAGGAAGGGCGAGTTAGCAAGATGGGTGTGCAAAGGAAAGGCGAGTTGGCAAGTTGGGCGAGTCGCCAATGGAATCCACAAAATTATTCAAACACAAAGGTTTTTTGGCTATCAAAAATGAAACTCTAGGATTCCCCCCTTAAAAAATCGACAAGTTTTAATCTCCTAGTATCCCAACCCTTGGTAATTGAACTTGTATACTAAAAACTTTGGACCACCTCCTTGGGATTGTCTGAATAGTCAACCAACTGGATGTCTTCAGTAACCTCCTCTATAGTTTCCATCCCTCCTCCTTTATCCTACTACTCCTGAGAGAGAGAGAGAGAGAGAGAGAGAGAGAGAGAGCTTGGATAATGATCCATTCTCAATGGATTCACCTAATATCTTATGGTATTCATGGGGGAATTTGAAGGTAAGGGTTTAACATATTGTGTCAATAGGTGATGACCCATGTGCACATATAATGGACTCGAGCATTCTCCCTATGATATTATGATTGTCCAAGTATTTCCAAGGTGTAAGGTTGCATTAATGTGAAAAATGCTACTTAAGTAGTGCCTATCAATCAAAATATGACTTATTGGACCCCTCCCCATGAGGGTTTCCGAATATAATTTGTGTGTCTCTATTTTTTCTATGATTTCCTCTCTTGCAGTGATCTTATTTATGCAACTAATGTGATAAATGATTATAATAATAAAGAACAATCATAATTGCTAGCTGTATAAGTAAAACTTCAACAATAGTTGACTACTCAAACCCATATAAAATACATCTTGTGTTTATAACTTTAGATCATATGAGAAAGTATAAGAGTTCATTGGTCCTAGGGTACATTTCATAGGCTAGTGATCTAAGGGAAATAAACCCTAGTGATTCTGATGGACCACTATATAGTAGGATTTCAAGGCCCATCTTACAAATTATGTGGTTTATTTTGTTCCCTAAGAGATTAATTCCTACATCAACCATATGTAGTCAAGTCATGTGTCACAAAGATCCATGTTTGGTGGGAATGACACGTAGATGCCATAGCATGTTGGTGTCATCGAAAAATAAGTAGTAGATATTTGAACCAACACTATAAAGGTAATAAGAGAACCATATATATCAATGAAGAATTATTAGGAGTGGGATCTCCATTGAGTAAGGAGGACAAGGATAATGCAATAAATGAAAACTATCTCAACGTGGTAAATGAGAAAAAATAGATAAACATTGAGCATTATGAGATTTCAAATTACTTGGAGAAATACCAACTGCATCACACCTTATTTTTTACTAGCTTCTCAGGATATGTGATTTTTTGATAGAATCTTATTTCAAATATGGACCTCATGAATATTGATCCAACCCGCATGAAGTGTGATAAAGTGGAGTTACTTGGTGAATGCAATGATTTTTTTGTGTGTCTTCGTGATTATAGACAGAGTGTGTAGTATAAAAATAATCTACTCTTAATCACCCAAACAACATATTGTATTATTGTCATATTCCCAAGGAGATATATCCAAGACAATTATGCCACTTTGGATGTTGTCCTTTGAAATGTTTATGTTTCCAAGAACACTATTTTAGGGCATTCACTAGAGCTAAAACATATCCACTTTACACCTTGATAGGGCCTCCTCGATGGTGGGCTCCTGTGGGAACGATGGTGGGCCTGTCTCCTTGTTGCAGTAATCACTCGCACTATGGCCGAATAGGACCTCCTCGATGGTGGGCCTATATCCTTGTTGCAGTAATTTCTCTCTCTATGGTTGGATAGGGCCTCCTCAATGGTGGGCTTGTCTCCTTGTTGCAGTCTTGAGTGAGCTTGAATATCTTCAAACACAGTTTTTGTCTCTTTCTTTTGGTTTTGTTACATTTTTTTTTTGTTATTTCTTGTTATATGTTGTTATTTCTTATCTTTTTTTTTTTCTTATTATATAATATATAATAATATAATATATATATTATTAAATTAAATTTATAAATTGAATTAAATTAATTTTATTATTGAATTAAATTTATTGGAATTTTATAAAATGAAAATTATTCCCTTTTACCATTATATTTTACCATATGTTTTCTATCTCATCCCGCAAACTTCATTTGTCCTCCAAACATTAAGATGTGGTTTTACAAATAATGAAATTTAATTATGATAAAACAAATTTCTAACCTATCTTCCTTTCTACCTTAGATGGTCTATTATTGTGGAGAGTAAATTTTTTTTTGAAGAGGAGTTTATTTGTCACATATAAATACTTTTTTGTGTTGGACCACTCTCTCTTTAGTCACATTTCCTCAGTATAGATATAAAACCTTCTGGGATTTTTAGTGCTTAGGTAGGGTTGCCATTTTTTCCTCTCCTCTTCCCCTTGGTCCTTAGTCACATGTTTGGCTTTATTAGATAATTTGAGATGATTTTTTTAGGTATTCTCTTACTCTATGGGACCAATTTGTGACTCACTTTATTGAAATAACCCCTATCTCATAATCCCTATATAACTTGACCCATATAAGATGACGACGATGATGATGACAATGATGATGTGGAGGATGAGGAGGACAATGAAAACGTTGATTACAGTGATGACAATGACTATGGCGACCACAATGATGATGATGACAAGGATGATGATGATGATTATGATGACTATGACAACAATGACAATGGTGATGATCATGATGATCATGATGAGGAGGAGGAGGAGGATGAAAATGTTGATTATGATCATGATCATGAAAATGGAAATCACTATGATGATGACAATGACAATGATGATGACGATGACGATGATGATCATGATGATGATGACAATGATGATAATGAAGATGATGATGACAACGATGATGATGATGAAGTTGTTGGTGACAACGATGATTATTATGATGACAAAGAAGAAAAAAACAATGACGATGACGACAATGATGATGTCAATTGCGATGATGATAATGACGATGATAATGAAAATGATGATGACGATGACAACGACGACGATGATTATGAAAGTGGAGGCTTTGTTAAATCTCACTGTTGAGCATAAGGAAAAGCTCAGTGATACATGAAGAGAAGGTAGATGAATGAGATGCAACAATGACAATACATGATTAGGATATCATGAAGATTTTTGTACCCCAAGAGTCTGATGCAAGAGCATCAACTCCCCACTAAGTCAAAATTTGAAATTCGAACCTTCCATAGGTGGATGTGGCCTTGAGGATACGATTTCCTCTACAATTGATTGAATTTATTTTTGTAACTACTATGTTAAGCATATTTTAATTGATTGTGAGTGATTTTTGGGAGTTAGATCGGATGCTTTCAATGATCTGATCCTTATTTGGTTTTAATTGTTATAAATTATGAACCTTTGGGTGTTTTTGGGGAGGCCCTACATAATGTAATACCAGGGCAAGTGCGTATATTAGCCGATAGGCGATCGAGACTGTCGAGGCCATAGTGTAATTCAAGCTCGAATAGATAATGAATTTTTGTAATTATGTATTATGGTGCATTGGTTTCATGTGTGATTGTGTGTGTAATTGTGTTTGGATGTAAGTGTGAGACATAGGCCATATATCATAGTTGCAACTCTGAGATACTTTGAAATGATCATATTCTAGTACGATGAATGATCGATCGTCAATCAAAGAATGGATTGACGATGATATAGCCCTTTTTCATGACAAACGGTGAGCGCATTAACATAAGTCAATCGCTCGAAATAAGAGAATTTGCGGTATTAGAAATCCATGCGTCAGTATAAGGTGGATTTCTGGGGTCCCCTATCTCGAGATTTGAGTCAAGAGTCAGCCCCTCCCAAATGATGTGGACCATCCATCATCAAAATAAACATACAATGGATAGTTAAGAACCTTTTGGCTTAGCGTGTGGTCATAACATGTGGTCATTCAGAAAGTTATACCCAGGTTTGAAGTTATGGAACATATGGGTAAAGGATCGACACTTGGGGAGCGCAGATTTGTGCAAAGGAGATTAACAATGACACTAGGGTACTGTTGAATGAATTCAAGGTTGTTGCAAGGACTCTTACAGTCCATTATATGGGCCCATAACCCAAAGGTTTGACGATTCGAAGGACACCCAGTTTTCGTCTTCATCACATAATAGATATGTTTAAAGCTATAAAAAAACAAAGTATTAATTCTTTAGTAGGGCCTTTCAATGTTTTACTAGAATGAAGTATGTACTCCCAACATCTTGCGAGGGGTTTTTGAGGCATTGTTGGAACACAATATTGGAAAACTACAAAGATGGGTCTTAGGTGGTTTAAGGATAAGCTTCCTTTGAGTAGGGATATCTAAATAGCTTGGTTTCCCATAAAGTGGCTCGATGACAAGCCTACTTTGAAAGGAGATGTGTAAAGAACCTAGTTTTCTATCCTTAGGAAATAAGCAAATAAGGAATGTGAGGACAAGTCTCTTATAAATAACATGTTGCACTTATAGGGGCACATCCATTGGAGGGAAAAATCATTGTTTTCTTATGCATTAAATTTGAGTGGGAATTGTAATAGTTCCTTTATGTCATCATTTGATTCACCTCTTGTGACAATTCAATTCCCTTTTTATTTTATTTTTTGGTATTTTTAAATGAATTTATTTTCTCATGGAGGAAAAAAGGCCTCGCTCCATGAGGTAATAAGACCAAGGTTGTAGTAAGTGTCATTATATTAAATAAATCATCTGACAATATTGCAAAGAGTCCTTTCTTGATTTTGAAAATGTTTTCTTGGAAATTATGTTTTTTTCCCTATTTCACCATAGTGTGTGTCATGGTTTCCTAGTAAGTGGTCACCCTCACGGAAAGGGTTGCTACTGGGGGGTCTCCTTAAAGGGTCATTGTACCATTATTTATCATAATTTTCACCTTCCATTACTTCTTCCCCTTTGTTTCCCCATATTTTAGTTTTTCAGGATTATTGACCCAAGAAGGGACTGTACCTCATTTCATGGGAAGAAAGGGTGCTTCAATATAGTCAAAGTTCAATTATTGTATCTTGTTACTATAGGGTTATAAAGCCTCATCCCAATGCCCATATGCCTCCAACCTTGTGATCTAATCATTTGGTGACAAGTTTCATGAAGGGTGATGCCTAAGACTAGGGGTAACTTTCAATTCAAGGCTAGGAATGACTAGGCCCACATCAAGTGAAACAAGAAAATTAAGAAGGCACATGTTTTGTCCCATTCCATGTCAAAAGAAATGCATCCATTCATTTGGAACACTAAAACCCTACAAATCGATGACTCCACCCAGGTCCTTGCAGTTACAATCTCTTGTAATTAAACCTTATTTATAGATTATCCTTCTAGATGTGGGGGAAAAATACATTGATAGACATTGTAAACACCCTATTGATGACTCCATGAAGGTAAGAAATCAATGAAAAAGAGGGATTTTTATGGTGTTGATTAAGAAATCAACGAAAAAGAGGGATTTATGGTCCATGCCTGGGGATTTATGGAATAAAAAATGCAATATGTGATATAACCATGGTCATTTCAAATGCATTTGTAACATGAAGAAAGACTGGCAAAAAATTAAAACTTGCGTCAACCAATTTGTGTACTTTGAAAGAAAATTAGGGTTTATGGTTTACATGATGAATTGATGATGGAAGAAAGTGGGTGTGTGAGTCAAATTTGAGTCCAGAAACCCTCCCATATCGTTAAGGCATGCAAATAGTCTATCCATGTATCATATTAGTGCATATAGAAACTGTTTGAAAAAATTTCAACGTTGGCCCCATTCACATCTCACTGTTGCCCATGTCTAGACCTAGTACAATTTCCTTGTAAAATTCGTTCGACAGTACACATGTCCCCACATCTAGTACTGCAAGGGTGTATTTTTATGGTGTTGATTAAGAAATCAACTAAAAAGAGGAATTTATGGTATGTGCCTAGGGATTTATGGAATCAAAAATGCAATATATGATATAACAATGGTCATTTCAAATGAATTTATAACATGAAGTATGGTTCTTATGGTTGTCCAAGGAATTCTCTAGGGTCAAACAACAAGGTACATGATCCTAGAAATTTCCTTAGGGACGCATGGGCCATTCATCACAGTACTCATTTTTATAGTGTTGATTAAACAATGAACGAAAAGAGAGATTTTTAATCACAACTATGACACATATACATTGTATATAAAATGTATAACCTGAAATAAAAGTGAAGAAAGACTGACGAAAACTTAAAACTTGCGTCAACCAATTTGTGTACTTTGAAAGAAAATTAGGGTTTATGATTTACATGATGAATTGATGATGGAAACAAGTGTGTGTGTGAGTCAAATTTGAGTCCATAAACCCTCCCATATCGTCAAGGCACGTGGATAGTCTATCCATGTCAAATTTCAGTGCATACAAAATCATTTTGAAAAAATTTCAACGTTGGCTCCATTCACAGGTTACTGTTGCCTGTGTCTAGACCTAGTACATTTTCCTTGTAAAATTCATTCGATAGTACACATGTCCCCACATATAGTACTGCAAGGGAGGATTTTTATGGTGTTGATTAAGAAATCAATGAAAAAGAGGGATTTATGGTCCATGCCTAGGGATTTATGGAATCACAAATCCAATATGTGATATAACAATGGTCATTTCAAATGCATTTGTAACATGAAGTATGGTTCTCATGGTTGTCCAAGGAATGATATAGGGTCAAACAACAAGGTACAAGATCATAGAAATTTCCTTAGGGATGCATGGGCCATTCATCATAGTCATTTTTATAGTGTTGATTAAAAAATGAATGAAAAGAGGGATTTTTCATCACAACTATGACACACATACATTGTATATACAATGTAGAACCTGAAAGAAAAATGAAGAAAGACTAATGGAAACTTAAAACTTGCGTCAACCAATTTGTGTACTTTGAAAGAAAATTAGGGTTTATGGTTTACAAGATGAATTGATGATGGAAACAAGTGGGTGTGTGAGTCAAATTTGAGTCCATAAACCCTCCCATATCGTTAAGGCATGTGAATAGTCTATCCATGTCAAATTTTAGTGCATACAGAAACAGTTTGAAAAAATTTCAACGTTGGGCCCATTCATAGGTCACCATTGCCCATGTCTAGACCTAGTACAATGTCTGTTCATTTTTCCTTTTAAAATTCATTGACAATAAACATTTTCCCACATCTAGTACTGTATATTTGAGTCTAGAAAACCTTCCATATCATTAAGGCATGCGAACAATCTATCCATGTCAAATTTCAATGCATATAGAAACATTTTGAAAGAATTTCAACATTGGCCCCATTCACAGGTTACTGTTGCCCATGAGGTTACTGTTGAACTAGATTACATATGAGAATGAAGCTCCATATGAAAAATCAAGCTACATATCGTCAAGGAAAATCAAGATTACTGTTGAACTAGAGTGATGTTTGAGTCTGAAACCCTCCCATACACGCTGGCCATTACCAGCACAATGGCTTATATTGTCGAATTAATGCCTTGTTTTGGACAGGTTTTGCAACAGCGTGTTGGTTTGACAAAATATTGGGATTGATCATATTTTATTCAAACATGAAAAAAATCTAAATTATGGTTGTCATTCATTAGCTTATACAAAAATATAAACATAAAAATGTAATTAATCCCTGGGATGACATACCTACATCGTTGGTATGAGATGTTTTTGAAATTGCTAAATCCGATTTCTGCAATTAAAATCTGCAATTTCAACGGATTTGCATTGAAAATGCTCATAAAGGGTGCCTTTTTATATTTTTCAATGAAACCTAAGAACCTGTCATCCACAACAGCCATTACCTGAACAATGTCTTATATTGTTGAATGAATGCCTTGTTCTAGACAAGTTTTGCAACAACGTGTTGCTTTGACAAAAGATTGGGATTGATTATATTTTTTTCAAACACGACAAAAATTTAAATTATGGCTATCATTCATTGGCTTATACAAAATTATAAACATAAAAATGTAATTAATCCCTGGGATAACATACCTACATCGTTGGTATGAGATGTTTTCGAAATTGCTAAATCCGATTTCTGCAATTAAAATCTGCAATTTCGACGGATTTGCAGTGAAAATGCTCATAAAGGGTGATTTATTATATTTTTCAATGAAACCTAAGAACCTGTCATCCACGCTGACCATTACCAGAATAATAGCTTATATTGTTGAATGAATGCCTTGTTATGGATAGGTTTTGCAATGACATGTTTCTTTGACAAAAGATTGGGATTGATGATATTTTATTCAAACACGACAAAAATTTAAATTATGGTTGTCATTCATTGGCTTATACAGAAATATAAACATAAAAATGTAAATCCCTGGGATGACATACCTACATTGTTGGTATGATTAGGCGTAGCCGCACAAATCTCCTCTTGGTTTCGAGAATATTTCATTCTCTACTAAACAAGGGAAACCACGTGAAGGTGGAAGCTCTAATTATGCCCCCCCCCTCACATCACTCTCAATTTCCCCATACCTAATTTGAAATTGTTAAGAACATGTAACATATACTCCATTATACAAAATAAAAACATATAAAGATCATTGTCAAAGATATAAACACATACCTCTTCTTTTCAACAATTAAATATCAGTCATCTTCTTCTTCATCCATATCAACATCTGTATCAGGATCTGGTTCAAAATTGATATTGGTGAAAGGCTCATTCATATAAACATCATCATCAACATCATTCCTGTTAATATAGTTATCAATATCGTCAATGCGATCATCGTCTCCTACATTTGGATGATCAACTTCTTCAACTTATTCGTCTAACACATCGACTACAACCACCTGCTCCTGATCTTCATAATCATGATATTCTTCCTCGTTATTATATTCATCCTCAGATACATGATTATGATTTACTGGTCTTCCTCTTGGATCATATCTAACAACGTATGACCAACTTGCTTTACCAGGTACCTCTGAGTAAAATAATTTCTCACATTGACTTGGAAGAACATAAGGCTCTGTACCCAGTTCAAATGCCCTTGTATTAACCATGGTAAATCCATTATCATGCTCAATAACAGTTCTTTCAGGATCACGTTCATGCATCCATATCCTGTACCATTTCACCTCAAACAAAACTATTTTAAGGGAATTAAAATCACACTCAATTATATCCTCCAAATGCCCATAGTACCTATTCTCAGTTTCTTTTGGATTTCTATCACTTCTAGAGGAAATGTTGGTGACCTTAAACACTGCAGTTATCCCACAATACGAGGTTTTCATCTTATCATCCAACATTTTGATACAAAATTTACGACCATTACACCACATAGCCTTGTGATGTTTCAACTGCAACATGGACAACAAGTAAAAAATACATTGCCAATTAATAAAACTCATATAGGACTTAGTAAATATATATTTCAAAAATTAAACAAACCAAATACATTGAAAAATTGGGAAAT
>JZKD02S1752969.1:98338-112194 GCA_000966675.3 Picea glauca | reverse complement strand
AGTTTCCATTTCTTGTGTCAATCCATTCTCATTTGATCCACCATATTAGATCACTTTCCTGTGTCAGTTTCATGTCGATGATGGGGGATACATCAAGGCCCTCCTTCGACGAGTATTTTTCTATCGACTTCAACACATTATCCAATAATTATAATTAGAAACCATTGAGTACCTTGGGACCTACATGCCTTAATGACAAGCCTCCTCGCTTCTGACGGTAGGTTTACATCATTGACCTCTAATCGGATGATTCCACAAGTGTTTGACCTCAGCTCATTTATTCACATTCACTGGAATATAGTAGGGTACCTTGGGATTCATTGTCATCATTGGTGATTTCCCTCGCACTTGTTAACGGTTTACCTCAATGACCGGTAATCAATTGGTTTCTACCATGTTTGACATCAAATCATCTACTCACATGGCTATATTTGTACTACATTAAGATTAGGACGAATACCCTCGGTTGGGCGCTCACTCTATTATGTTCTTTTCCTAGGATATGATGCAGATCATTTGAGCATGTAAAATATTTCAGTACAATCACCATGTTGGAAGTCTTACTGATATATATATTGTCGCATAGATCCACATTGTATTGATTTGTGGCTATGTTTTGTCATCTCGTAGCTCCACTGTGTATTTTTCGTGGCTGCGATCAATTCATGGCATGGAGGTATGGATCTACATTGTATCTATGGTGGCCATATCCTTAGTCATTATTCTCATGGGTCTGCAGTGTATTGGTCGACGGTCATGCTTTGAGTCATATCGTATTCTGAGCATTGGTATGTGTGCCTCAGAAATGGAACATATTTGTATATCGACTTATGATCATTTGCAGCTTCTGTCAGGTTCTTCGACTCTAGCACCATTTCATTGAATAATTTATAAAGTGTTTGGGCCATTAGTTTATATTTTGACCTCACACTTTAGGGGGCATCTGTTACACACCAAAATGTCACACTTGAGTGTCGCACCCTAAGTGTTGCAAGTGTCTCAACGTGACGTATGCACCTTGTTAAGTGTCGCATGCACTATTGCAAGTATCGTATGGACCTTATCTAGTGTCTCATTCATTTTTATGAGTGTCACAACCCCTTGAAACCATGAAAATAGTTTTCACAATCCATAATTCATGTTGGAAGGAGAATCCCCATCATTTGACAGTAGAAACACACCTTTTTCTTGGAAAATTCGACCAAATTTGGGAATTTATGAAGGGTGGCGCCCCCTGGTCATGATGGGGGAGATGGAATGGTGTCCCCTTGCCATGTTATACAAGAACCACTTTATAGGATGGCACCCTGTTTTCAACTATGGGGAAGCGCATGTCTTGTTAGAGAGAAATGAGGGATCTCCCACCTTTTCCTAAGGGCCAACTCTCTTGGGATGAGGTTGGTTGTGTTCGAACCCTATGTTATGGATTCATCTTAGGATCATATACCTACCTTAAGGAGTCGTATCCTCAACCATATCCTTCATTTTCTCATGGTGGTTTCACCTCTCAAAGCCTATATATTGAAGGTATTTCCAAGGTGAAGGGGGGAACAATAGAGGTATCAAACCTTTGATTTTGGAGGAAGAATTAGTGTTATGATTTCAATATTCATGCAAGGGATGGATGAGGAGATCTTGGAGAATATTGTTGCATCATCAAGCATGATATGTAAGTTCCTTCGTTGGCTTTCTAATTAATGATAACTTGACCTATTCCCTTCAAGTTCATGTGTTCTACATTTGCTTGTCTATTGTCATTTCAGTCTTCATAGATAGATTTGCTTATGTAATCATCTAGAGTAAGAGGAATATTTATTTTGCTAGTATTTGTAAGATTTCAGTTACATTGAGGAGCTTGGATATCAATCCCAAGGATTGGAGCAGAAAGGACGAACATCACAACAAGGTACACCACATCATTCTTCTTCTCTCTTGTTTGATTGATTGAGTTAGATCTATAGGGGCATTAGCAACCATTTGTTTACTTTTTTATTTGGACAAAAGATAGGGGTATTGGTTCAAAGGGGAGCTTAACATGTCCACGTGGTAAGATTTCTCACAACAACCATCTGCCTCACCACTGGTGGAGCCACCTACTCCTCCCTTTTAATCTCCATGTGGAATACTTTGTATCCCACAAAAGTATCCTTCTTTTCAGAAGGTTCTAACTTTGTCTTCTTCTTTTTTGGTATATGAATGTTTACTTTCATTTATACAACTCAATGTATGGATATCCTACTCCATGTCTCAAACTAGAGACCATCTAATATGTTGCTTCTTGCAATCGTCATTATAACTCCCTCTCAGAGCTATCACCTATGACCTACCTGGAACAAGTGCAATAACAAAAAATAATAGACAAGAACAATATTCTTATGATAAGGAAATAGGAAAAAGAATAAAAAATGGGAAACATGAACAACACTTTTCCAGTGTTGTTACCAATCATTCCTCCAAGGTAACCCGCCGGGGAAAAATAGACAACAACCAAGAGGATCTCCTAGAAGAGATCAATTTCATCTTGTAAATAAGTGCATCATTAGTAATAAACAATGAGCTTTTACATAATGATCATTATACTAACAATATTCAAAACATTTGATAGGAAAAGTACTTAGCAGTAATAGATCTCTAAAGACTGTTGTCCCGATTACAATATTTATTTAAGATGAAGCAATAAAGATATCAAACCTAACATGCAAACCTAGAGTCTTAATTACTAGGGAGGGTGTGTTATTCCTCTGGATTCATTAGATCCAATGATCCCTTTGGGTCATTGCTTGTACAAGGTCCCTTTTACATCCCCTACAAACAGCCTCACACTTTGCTAAATGATATAACTTGGAAACATATATAATTGCATACCTCTGAAATTTGTAGCACCATCCAACCTGATTTCTAATATCAAGGTTTGTGCATCTGGCAACTGGCAACTCCAACTGGCAATTGGAAACTGTAACTGCAACTGCAACTGACAATTACAACTTCAATTGCAACTAGCAACTGCAACTATACAGTGGAAATATTTCAACAAGCTTTGAAACCATGTTGATGTTTTATATGATTCTCAGCTCTTTATAGTTATTGACTTATGATTAATAAAAAGATTCACTTTCATACAACAAATATCATATAATAACTATACACTAAAAATATCAACTATAACAATGCAACAGAAATAACAAGATCTAGAAATATTAACCATGCACAATAGACACAAAAACACAAGAGCTTATCTTGGGAAACCCAAAGTTGGGAGAAAACCCAAAAACCTTTCTCTAGAAGAATTTAGTCCAAGATATTACCAGTACATCACCATCAATAACCAAAATACCATACAGAGAAGATCCTCCCCAAGGATACCATCACCAAGACCTATCTCCTCAATAATATGACAAAGAATAACCAATCAAGATCTTCTCCAAGTGTGGCGCACTCTCCAATATAATCAGTAACCCAAAAATAGTGAAACTAACAAAACTGCAGCTGCAACTGCCTTGTGCACACTGCAGAAGGAGTTGTTTGACTGTCAAAATGAAATGAGTCAGTCATGTATTTTTACTAATATGGGTTATTGTCTTGGGCCGACTTCTTATTTATGGGTCTTCAATTTTATTATTATTTTTCCTATGGAGTCGACTTCTCTTTCTGGGTATTCAACTTCTTCTTGGGGTTTCTGTAATGGTGTAGATGGGTCTTCTTGTACTTTCTTGTGGAGAATGACTATCCGAAGTTGCAAATCTCCAATAGAAAAAACTCATACGAATTTCCTCTCTTTGGCTTATTTGTTTTACTCACACACTTCACTAAGATGATTTTTCTTAGCCCCCATGCTCCCAATAACTATAGGATGTGACTTCTCACACCCACTCTCTTACATGCATTCAATGATTAGCTTTGGGGACACTCAATCAAAAAATAAAGTTTAATACATAATGATAATAAAATTCAAGAATGTGGGTGGAATTAATAGACATGGGTAGTTCCCCCTTGGACCCCTCTCTTAGACATTCTATTATACGCTCTCCTCTCCTATGGATTAACTCATCCCCCATCTCTGTCCATATCCCTGAGCAGTTGACATCACATTTTTATTATTAAAACTTAGAAATACAATTTGCATATACATCGCTTTGCCATAGCCACATATTATATCTACATTAAGCATTAAATAAACTAGTGATTATAGCAAGTATATTACATTCCCCCTCCCCTACAATTGTGTGTTGTACTTGGTGCACACTATGTCGATATACATATATATACAACTTTACATCACAATGCTTAAAGAAATAAAATTCTGCATTTTCACAACTCCAACAACAGTTCCAACCATGATCTCTTGTTCCTCTCAACCCACCCACTGACCTGAGAAAGTACCCCCTTCATTGTTCTTAGTCCATCGGGTTGTAACATTCATTTTCTAAGGCTGCGAAAATAGGTTTTCTAGGACTCTGAGATGTGGTTCCAAAACTGTAGCTACTCAAAATGGAGTCTTGCATTCTTATATTTAGTTTTCTTCAAAATTAACAAATATTTGTGGGTATACTTCCCACATGTTTTCTTCATGCTCCCATGTAGCATATTCAGGACTGTAGAAGGTCCATTTAACCTTTACCATCCCTATGGATTTATTCCTAATCAATTTGACTTTCCAGTCCAGGATGTGTACTGGTTCGACCTGGAAATCACCTTCATATTCCACCTGGATCACGGTCTAATCAATTATGTGGTTAGGGTTAGGCACATATTTATTTAATAATGACACATCAAATACATTATGCACTCTCATGGATGGAGGAAATGATAGTATGTATGAAATTGGCCCTATATTTTATAATATTTCAAAAGGTCCACAATATCTTGCTGCCATTTTTAGGAAACTTCCTAATCTTAGCGAACTTCTTTTCTCCTTCACTTTTAAAAAAACATGTTTGTCCACTTTAAAATATCTAAAAACTTTGTTCTTGTATTCATAATTTTTTTGCATGTCTTGGGTGACCTTTAACTTCTATTTGATCTTTGTCATTTGCTCTTCCATTTCCTTCAACAAATCTAGCCCAATAATAGCTTTGTTTGTTGGATTATCCTAACTCACCGGTGTGTTACTCTCTGCCATACAATGCTTCAACTGGCCTCATTTTTAATGAGGCATGATGCCCATTATTTTAAGAAAATTCAACCAAATGAATATAATCTTACCACTTTGATGGTTGGTTCACCACATACATTTTGAGCATGTCCTCAATTATTTTGTTAGTCCTCTATGTTTTCCTATCTGACTCTGGGTGATACAGTGTACTAAGATTTACATTTGTCCCAAATCCTTTGAACAAACCTTTCCAAAAATTGGATGTAAAAATTCAGATATTTCTCTAAAACTATTGCCTTAGGCACTCCATATAGCCTAACAACTTCTTTTATGTAGATCTATGCAATATTTTTTGCCTTGTGTGTAGTTTCCACGAGAATGAAATGTGTAGTCTTAGTTCATTTATCCACCACTACCATGATGGAATCATGTTGCTTCACTATTCTGGGAAGCTTTCTAATAAAATCCATTGTAACAACTTCCCACTTCCATTCTAGAATGGGCAATGGTTGCAACAACCCTATTGGATGTATATGTTCAATCTTCACTTTTTGGCACTCTAGACATTTGTCTATGTAATTAGATTTCATCATTTCGGGCCAAAAATATTGTCTTCTTACAACTACAATTGTCTTCTAATATCATGGGTGCCACGCATATGGTAGATTGTGCATTTGCCTCAACACTATATTTTTCACCTCATTAAAATTTGACACATATATTTTTCCTCTACACATGAAAATTCTAGCTTCGTTTAGCTCAAAGTCTTTAAATTTTTGTTGTAAATTTCCATACTGTAATGTTTATTTTATTGCCAAATAACATTGATCTAAATTTGTTGCTGCAATAATTTTTTCTTTCATATCATTCATGTGCATGTTAATGGATACACTATGCATTTCATGAGTTATTCCGCTAAGCGCATCAACCACCTAATTTTCCTTTCCTTTAATTTGCTTAATCTCAAAGTCATATTCACTGAGAAATTTGAGCCATCTAGTTTGTTTGGCATTTAATGTTGGTTGTATAAACAAATGTTTCTAACCACAATGGTCTATCCTTAGCTCAAATTTCCTCCCCATGAGGTAATGCCTCAACATTTTTAATGCATGTACAATTGTTGGTAATTCCAAGTCATGTGTAGCATAATTCATTTCATGCTCTTTTAATTTTATGGACTCATAGCATACCACATGATCTTTTTGGGTGAGGACTTGACCAAGCCATTCCCTGCATGCATCCATGCACACCACAAAATTTTCATGTAGATCTGCAATATTTAGTGTTTTCGGACTTGTAAATATGTCTTTCAGCTTCTGAAAATTCTATTCACACTTGGGAGTCCATTCAAATTTCATTCCCTTCTTTTGCAAAGAAGTGATTGGACTTGAAATCTTTGAGAATCCTTTTATGAATATTCAATAGTAACCAAAAAGAACCATAAATTATCTAACCTTTATGACATTTCTTGGTGTTGGTCATCCTCTAATAGCATCTATCTTCTCAGGATCCACTGTTATCCCTTCTGCTAAAATTATATGCCCCAAGTAGTGAATTTTCTTTTGATAAAATATGCACTTACTTATATTAGCATACAGTTTATGCTCTCTTAAAACTTGTAACGTCATTCTTAATTTGTGTTCATGTTCCTTCTATGACTTACAATAGATGAGTATATCATCTAGGAACACAATTACAAACTTGTCTAGGAACTCCCTGAACACTCCATTCATCAAGAACATGAAAACAACTGGGGCCTTTGATAGTCCAAATGGTACTACCGTAAATTCATAATGCCCATATATTTTCTTGAATGTTGTCTTATTGATGTATTCTTCCTTTATCCTCACTTGATGATAACCTGATCTCAAGTCAATCTTGGAAAAGATTCTTGCACCTTTCAATTGATCAAATAAGTCATCAATCCGTGGAAAAGGGTATTTTTTCTTTATTGTGACCTTATTCAACTGTCTGAAATCAATACACAACCTTAAGGTTCCATATTTCTTCTTCACAAACAACATTTGGGTTCCCCAAGGTGACACACTTGGGTGTATATACTCCTTCTTTAACAACTCTTCAAACCACATCTGCAACTCTTTCAACTCTAGCGTGCCCATTTTGCATGGTGTCTTGGACATTGGGGTAGCTCCTAACACCAAATCAATAAAGAATTCAATCTCTCTCTTTGGTGGCAGTCCTGGGATTTCCCCAAATACATCTTCAAAATCCCTTAATATTAGATGGTCTTCAATGCTTGCCACTTTATCTCTAGTTGCCTCTTCCATATGGGCTTCAAAAATCTGACATCCCTTCCTGAAACTCTTTTTCAACTCCATCATTCAAATTTATCTAACAGTTACAGCTCTTGGAATGCCTTAAACATTGTCTTGCTTCCATTCTTCATCAAGACATGCGATTGTCTTGTTGTAACATTCTAGGATGACATGGTGTTTTTCCAACTAATCCATGCCAATTAGGAAATAATATAAACCCAATATTATGATGTTTACATCTACCTTTGTATTGAGTCCATTCATGTCTATTGTACAATCTTTAACTAACTCATTGATTTTCCTTTTAGCCCCTATGGTTAACTGAACTAACCAAGATTTATTATTCCTACTCCTTTGCAAGTGAAATCATTCAATATTGTTAGAGTTTATGAAACTATGGCTAGCTCCAAAATCAATTAAAATTGTTATGGGTTGGTTATCAATCTTACCTTCCACTTCAATCATGGAGGATTGATATTTTTCTTGCTTTTTGTCCAAGGTTGCATAAATCCTTGGCATGTTTCCTCCCATGTCTTCAATTGTTTCAGCCTCCTAGATGGTCTAAACAAACCTCATTATTTCTCCTTTGTGATGGCAGTCCCTATATAAGTGATCCCCTCACATCCCCAACACTGTATAGGTTGTTGCCTTGGCCTTTTCCCAAATGAATCTATAGTATTTTGCTCATTTTGGGTTGTCTATCCTTGTTTATTTTCTTGGGATTTGTTCTTTAAAAAGGGTGGCTTAAAACCTTTATTCATTTGATTATTTTTACCCTTCATCTTGTCATTCCAATCTTTTTGTAAAATTACTCTTCCTCTGCTCTGCTCATAAAGATGTTTTTATCTCTTTATGGCCTCCTCCATTGTTCTAGGGTTATCATATTGTATCTTGTCACTATAGAAAGAGTGTAACCCACTTAGAAACCTTTGGATTTTGACCTTCTCATCCTTTATGAAGTCAACATAATTTAGTGATTCAAATAATGTCTTCTCATATTCATCCATTATCATGCTTCCCAACTTGATTCCAAAGAATTGTTGCATCTTCCTTTCATAATAATGCTAAAAAAAAATTTATCTTGGGAATATCCTTTGAACTACCTCAAGGAGATCTTTTTCTCATCAAGGTGCTTGGATTGCTTAAGTTGATCCCACCACATGGTTGTCTTTCCTTTCAAATGGTAGGTTGAAATTCTAGCTTCTTCCCCTGAAGGGTAATCATGTAGTTGGAAATATTTCTTCATTTATGTTATGGGACTTATCAGTAAATGCGGACATAAACAGATCTCCCTAGATCCACCTAGATATAGAACAAAACATAACAAAATATGACGCTTTCCCTAAGATCTAACTATTGAGTTTACTAGTTAACAAGAGATAGACAACATATCATTTAATTGTCGCTTCCTCCTGCCATTGTCATCCTAGATCCACTCTGATTCTCCTGTGATATTGAACCTGCAAGGGAACACAAGCCAACCAAAGTGAAAGCAATCAAGTATACTCAACAAGAACTTATGTATGTGATCAAGGAATCATACAATCAAACAAGACAAGTTTTATGGGAAAGAAACATATCACTATATTGTATTAAAGTGAAAGTGGAGATTACAACCAAAGCCTTGATGTTGCAAGGTCCCCTCTCGATGACCCTTTTCTCCAACATGCACACTTTCTCCAACCTTGAATGAAGAAGATCCACCATGACTTGATGAACTGAAATGAAGCCCTCAAGTATGAACTGAAGTAGCATTCCCCATCCAATTCTTAGCCTATTCAATATTAATCTTGCTTGAATCAACCTTCATTAACCTTAGCTTTTTCCATGAGAAATCCCTCTTTATATAAGGGAGAGAGAGAGAGATGGTTTGAAGAGCTTAGGATGATCCCACCAAATCAGAGAAGCGAGTAAGATCCAAACCATATGGATGCCACCTCATATTCTAGAAGATCCCCTTCTAGAACTTTCGTGAAACTTGACATTTTCTTAGTCTTTTGACATCATCGCACCCTAGTTATAGAGTAGTCTGTGAAGACGTTGAAACCCATCTTTATGGCAGGGGGAGACGACCAAGCATTGTCACACCCTATATATAGTGCAGCCTGTGACGACCTTCCTTAATAGGGTTTTTGAGAAAAAAAACTTTAGTCACTTTCCTCATGAAGAAAGGCTCTTTTGGGGAACATGAACACATGTTGTCAATGGATCATTGGGGCGACCAAAATAATGTGTAACAATTTCCAACAATCAAGCCTTAAGCTCTTCTCATTTCCTATGATCACCATTGAAAGTTGGTGGATTGATTTTTCTGAGTTCACCTTGTAAGACATTTGCCTTGTGCCTTCTTCTCTGCCTCTTGATAGGAGACACACTTGGGCTACTCCCTGGCCATGAAATTCCATGCATTGTTCTGGTGGACTGCCTTGGAGAATGATGGCTCCTACTCATGTGTCTTCACTACTTGTCATTCACATGATCATCCTTTTTGCTTTGGGATCTATATGTTGTCACGTGTTTAACAATAGATTCTTGTTTGGTGCCAAAGTCCTATTTAACTTGCTTATGAAACATATTTAGGCTTTGCAGTATCTCTTCCTGAGCCTTCATAATCCTTTCATTATCAAACCTGTAGTTCTGCACTTCTCTATGCAGACTTCTCACAGTTACAAGCTCATCCCTGCCTCTTATTCCATTAGACTTCATCTCAGCATTTCCCATGCTAACTTGAAGACCTTGGACCTCCTCCTCATGGTTGTAAGATCCCTAGGCATATTCCATAACTCCAGTCCTCATATAAGAACCAATGTTGTTTTCATGTACCTCTAATTTAGTACGAAAAGTGCATGTAATAATTATCCTTAGAACATTCATACTCTGAAACATTTAATCAATTAGATTATAGGTTATTCTTCATCTCAAATTATGTATAACGCAATGCACTAATTCAAAATCTAGTTCCTTAGATACATTCCTCTTTGAAACAAATATTTGACAGTTGTACCCATGCCTCATTATGAGTTCCTAGCGAAAAGTTACAACATTCACAAGCTGCAATTTTCACTCACTTACTACTACAAAATTTACTTTATTACTTCTGAGAATTTTTAGCACCTAATTCAAAATTCTAGGTGGATAGATGTCTTCTCCTTCTCAAGACATTTCCAACAACTATTCATTTGCTCAAATTTGAGCTCCAAGCTGAAAGTTATGGTCCAGAGAAGTTTAGATTGTGTTTCCCACTTTATCCATGTATGCTACATGTGTCTTCTTTTTCTTCCTGTACATTTTTGCATGCCCATTTTCCAAATCTGTCTCCATGGATGTCTTCCATGGTTCATAATATTTCCGCAGAATTCTTTGGAGCCCCAAATGGACTTATGAGTAAGGAGTTATTCCCTCTAGAAGTAAACTCGTAATGAAATTTTATCTTAATTGTTTCAGCGGTAACTTTCTCACACGATCTTTGTTTTACACCCATAATTGCTCGTTCGATAGGTCTCTCTAAGTTCTTTTATTTAAGTTGCAAAGACACAATGTACCAAAGGCACACTATGTTCTCTTGGATTTTGATTGCCTAAAAACATTGTTTAGGGCCTCAAAATCTCCTTGCAAGTTTAAGACCTTCAAAAATCCTAACATTTTCTTATAAAATTGATCGTTTTATTGTTATAACAATCTTTAAATCTAAGTTGTCGATCTCAAATCATGTGAAATCTGGACCATTGATCCACTAATCCTTTCCAAACCCAGTGGATCAATTTCCACCATCGATTGACAACTTGAAACAATGTGGACCGTTGATTTCTGACACTACATCGGTGATCAAAGATTTATTTTTGTAAGCCAACTTGCTCATCGATATCCCTAACACCCGATCATTGGCCATCGACCATCGATCACTTCTCTTGGCAACCTAATATTTCCCACAAATATCGTCGAACCCTAACCATCGGGGATGGACCATCTCTTCGTTCACATGGCAACTATGTTGATGTGGCATGACATGTAGATGATGACATGGCATGACACATCATCCCGAGGCATCAACTTGGCTGATGTGTTGTTTCAAAAAATGATCCAGAGAAGGCTAAGAATAACTCATAACTCACAGAGGCAGCTCATAACGCTCAGAATGGCTTCAACAAACAAAGAAAGGGAAAAAATTCAAAGTTCCCAAAACTCGGTGAAAGTGAGATGATCGTGAAGAGCATGTCGCAAGATTTATAACAACGCAAATGAATTGTCAAACAGAGTTACGGTTTGCAAGATATTTGCGGTCAAAGATGCGGTCAACTAGGACTAGTCAGCAGGGGACACATCATCGTCCGTACTTCTGACATCAACAGCTGACATGGTAGGGTGATGTCATCATACGGATGTTGATGTCATCATGTCATGTGGCAGCACCACAGGCTTCCTTGTGTCACCCACCAGTGGACTTTTCAAGGGTTTGTATGGGCCAATAAGAAAGTGCCACGTGTCACCCACCAGTGGACTTTTCAAGGGTTTGTATGGACCAATAGAAAAGTGCCACGTGGCACTCCCAGGAGATGCAATCTGGCACCACCCAAGGAGCGCCACATGTTAGTACAGTAGTGATAGGGCGAGCCACATTAGCATATGAGCAGGCGAATCAGCAGGTGCCACGTGGCTCAATCATGGGGTGACATGTGGCATCCCGAGAATGCCCAATGTTAGCCCGTGAATGATTTTTGTTTTAAAAAAAGAATTGGAGGGTCTGCCAAATCTAGAGGACCACACCAAATCTATACAATAGTTAGCGGAGTTATTAGCGAACCGCTAAACATAGCACAAGTTTAAACCATGGATAAATATATATGTTAACCACTACCAAAAATGGAGTCCTACGGGTTCGACCCCGGAACCTCTGCCTAGAACAAAACCTTTAAAACTCCTCTCTAAAAAACGCGCCAAGGGGGTGTGCCTTGGTACATCCACCACATTTAATATTTAAGAATGTGTTTTCAGCCAGATCTGGGGGGAAGGTGCACGACCATATTGTACAATCCGTCACGGATTCTGAGATAGATGATTTCATAATTATAGGTACAGAGGGCACGGAAACTTAGACAGGATTTCTCTTGGGCCTCAGAGTGCCAGAGTCGGATCAGAGCGTGGAGACAATCATTTTTGGGTAATTTGACACCACGAATCCAATGGTGATGTTTGTTTTCTGATCTAAGCATTATTTATGTAGCTTGATTTCAGAATGAGGTATATTCATGTATTTGCCAAATTCTTTTGTTGAGTTAATAAAAGGGCCTACCCATTTGAGAGCAAGACCCAGAGACATAGTCCACCAGGGACAAAATCCATTATCAGTTTTTGTATTAAGATATGATGTTTATGTCTCTTCATTTCTAAGTTTTCCCTTCTTTAATGGTGCACATTAATTTATACTCATTTAATACAATTCTTTATAAGTCACGATGAAAATATCCTAGATCATGTTGGTATCAGAGCAGTCATCTTTGACTTGAATTGTTGAGTGTGAATGCTTACTAGGGCCAATCATAAGTAGGGTGAAGGAACTCTAAAGACTTTCAATTCCGAAGTTGATCTTGTATCCAAAAGGAAGAAAATGAAAGAAGAGGACAAGCGTGATGAATAGGATAAAAACTTTCACGTGGTCTTTTATCGCATGTCAAAAATGGTCGAGCGAATGTATGGAAATTACAAGAAGAGGATGAAGAAGAAAGGGAAGAAAAAGGAAGCACATGAAGATGATGATGCTTCAGTAAACCAAGGGGCTGGAGCAGATTCTCCTGAGCCTCTATCTTCACCTTCGAGTTCTAGTTCTTCTTTCTCTGAGCATTCTCATCATTCTCATCAGACTAACCATAAAGCCTCTTTTAAGAAACCATTATTAAAGTTTGATGTAAAATTTGATTTACCTATGTTTAATGGAGATGCTAATCCTAAAAATCTAGATAATTGGATCCGACAGATTGAAGTGTATTTTTGTGTCCAACATATTGATGAAGAGGAGGTTAAAGTGCAATCGGCTTCTCTTCAATTGGAAGGCATCACTCTCGTATGGTGGGAGACCAAGCTTCAGGAAAAAAGTAAGTGTGGTAATCTTCTTTCCTCATGGTCGAAATTTAAATCAAAAATAAGGAAAAAAAATTATCCATTAGGATATTTACATAAAGCAATGATGGAATGGAAAACTTTAAGGCAAGGTAAAGGTGAAACAGTCCAAAGTTTCACATAGGAATTTAGGAAGAAAGTACTTTCACTAAACATTCCTTTAGATTCCTATGAAACGTTAATGAAGTATATTGGCACACTTCAAAGTTATATTCGTCATACTTTACTATTGTTTAACCCCACCGGTCTTGACGAAGTTTGTGTGCAAGCCACTCACCTTGAAAGCAGGGGTAAGAATGGACAAGAGGAAAATCCATTCAAGCACTCTAAAAACCATTTCAACAGGAAAGGAAATGGGAAGGACAAGAGGACAG
>JZKD02S1752969.1:78338-93677 GCA_000966675.3 Picea glauca | reverse complement strand
AAAATATTAATTAATGTTAAATAATATTTTCGTGTTATGAACTTTATGTTTGAATTTAATTAATTTTATATATAACTATTTAAATGAATACACAAAAATAATAATAATAATAAACATATTGATAAAACCAAATAAAAAACTGTATAAATAAAATACATTTTATGTGTGAAATAATAAATATATAAAATAAGTTTTACAAAATCATATACATGAAAATACACAATATTATGTCTTTTACGTTTACAATAGTGTCATATTGAATATCTCGTATGATCATCCCCGATATAGTTTTCATCATCCATGCAGCCATAGATCCATGTAAAATAAATACAAAAGGTTATTTGTATCAAAACTTCAGTAAAATTAAATAAGAATATCCATTGAATAAAATAGTGAAATAATGTCCACTAAATTAAGATCAATCAAGAATAATTCAAAAGTTAATATGTAATGGGAAATGTCAATTGTGAACGACATAAATTAGTTTCAAACACTATGGAGATTGAGAATGTTCCTTCCATGTTTCTCAATCCTTTCATGCAATCAAATTTGAGAGCTATATTCGATCAAAAAGTAAGGAGGAATTGTGTCATTGTGGAGATGAATTCACAATTTTAATTTTGTGTGTGTAATTGCATACTAAGAACTATTTTTGAAGAGATTCAAAATATAAAAACAATTTTTAATACAATCTCTTTTCACCATGTTTATATGGAAATAAACATGTTAGTTGATGAGTTTTTCAAAGCTATATTATTGCTAGATATATGTTAATGGAAGATGTGTGAGAAGAGAGAGGACAATATCTCTGAATATTCATTCTTCTTTTTACTAATATCCTAAGAGGTATTATTGTAGATCACAAGTCTATGGAGAATAACATCAAATGTTTTTTTTTTTGTTTCTTTTAAACAAAAGATGTAAATCATTACTAGATGTAGGTCAATGGAAGATTTATGAGAAGCAAGAGGACAATGTTTCTAAATACTCTCATCTTTATTTTTACTAATATCTTAAGAGGAGGATAATGTCTCTAAATGTTCTTGTCTTTCTTTTTACTAATATCTTAAGAGGTGATATTGTAGATCATAACTCTATAGAGAACGACATAAGATCTTTTTTGTTTTTGAATGAAAGATGAAAACTATATATATATTTTGGGGTCTTTTATTAATCCTTTTTGGAACTTTTATGAGCAAAAATATTCTTATTAATTAGATTGTGTGTTAGACATTTTATTATAGAGATGAAAATATAAGTGAGGTATAGGATCATAGTAGTGTGTAATGGTATTTTTGGATAGATGTACGATACAACTTGGTTTTAGGTATATTTTTCGGAAATGAAATGCTAAGCAATGTTTATAGAATGTATTTTCCTTTAAAATTAATGAAATTATGAAATGTTATCATAAAATGAGTGTGTGTGTGTGTGTGTGTGTGTGTGTGTGTGTGTGTGTGTGTGTGTGTGTGTGTGTGTTGTCATCTCTTTCTCAATAGGACTTGGGATGACCACCAATAACTTCAACGATCTCGTGTGCCTTAAATTTACTATTCAGCTATCAAGGGAAAGGAGAATATCTCAACTTCATATTTATGGTATTCACTCATGCCTCTTTTTCAAAATATCAAAAACAACATTCAGGATTTCACTCACCTAACCTTTGATCATGTCTACAGGGAATGAAACCAAGCCAAAATTGAATAGGAAATGAACTGAGATTAATGGAGTCCAAAAAAAAAAACCCAAGATGCCTCCACTGAATATTTTCATGACTCTTGGCTCTAGCTAGCATAACCTTTATGTAGTCTTTCTTTGATGAGATGCTCAGTCTATGTTTACAGGTTTTATGAATCTGCTACAACTGTTGCTTTTATGACCCTTTACTAAGCACTTCATGAAGAGTTCTTTGCTAAAAAAGTTATTAAATGTTATGATAAAAAATGCTCAAAATATCGAAAAATAATAGAAGTACACACCATGTACAAAATGTCAACGTGGAGCACAACTCCAATATAGATAAGTTACACAATAACTCCTTAAAGAATAGGGGAACCCCCTCCAAATAACTAAATACCTTTCATACTTCACAATTCACCTCTCAATAATGAATACATGATCTCTTATATATAGCTATTCACACTTGCACATGAGGCCCCTTTATCACTAGGTCAACCCTATTACATATGTATTTACACATTACATATACATTTAGGCCCATATATGCCTCCCACTTGGGGTCATATCATATACATTTAACCATATATATGCCCCCCTTGGGTCATAACATTAAATCAGTATAGTGATCCTTGTTAAAAAAAAGAAGACCATTTTAATGAGAGAAATTATGAAAGGGTGGAATAGTATTCTTTGGTGAGTGCTAGGGTTAGGGCTTCTGAGACACGCTTTTGAACCCTTTCGATCTCGTGCAGGATTCCATGGCCCCCTCTGGGGGGGTATCCACCCCCTGGGTCCTCGTCCTCGGATCTATAGGCCTTTTAGGCCATGATCTCCTCCTATGCAAAGGCGCACAAGGCAACTCCATCCCGATTCGTCAAAAAATTGGAAGAAATCCCAAAGTTAGTTGTGCATTTTACTTCAGCTCGACCGCTAGCCCTCAAATTGGCTGAAAAAGAATTGATAGGGTAGTTCTTAGGATTGTGGCCCTCCCTAAAAGCCATGCATCACTAGTTGGAATTGAACTGATGCAAACTGATCCATGGACAGATGTCGGTGGCCTTTTGCGCTCAGAAAATAATATCCCCTTAGCAGTTCTTGTTTGGGTAAGATTTATGTTCCTCCCATTACACTGTTGGAATGATGCAACCCTAATAAATATCGACAATTCACTAGGAAAATATATCGATTGTGCTTAACCATGAGAGGGACTTCAAGCCCGTGCCAAACTCTATGTGGAGGTAGATCTGGAAAAAGGCCTCCCATAAGCAATACAACTGAATTTAGATAATTGGTCTTATATTCAACAAGTAGATTACGATAAAATACCCTTCAAATGTAAAGCATGCCATGAATATGGACATTTCGCAAAAAACTACCCTCGGGTCAAGGAAACTCAGGAACAAGATCTGAAATAAGATCATTAGAAACAACCAAAAAGGAAAAAAACTACTAGAAAAAACCCCTGGAACCCTCCACAAGGACAAGGAGAAAAATCTCTAGGCCCGAGAGAAAGGTGTCCAAGCTCCCCACATAAAGGAGAATCAATTCACAACCGATATGTTGGACTACCAATAGAAGGTAACATGGAGGAGCCCGAGGATCACTAGGAAGAAAATGGAAAAAAGAGACAAGAAGAAACAAAAGAGGAAGCCAGAAAAGGTAAAGAAAAAAAAATTGTGATAACAAGTAGGGAATCCACAGCAAAATCTCCACCAAAGATTTCCCCAGAGCCCCTAGACTTTTCAAAAGATGAAAGATAGGGTACTTATGATAGTGACACAGACCTAGAGGTCACCCAACCAACTACAACAAAAAAACTAGGAAGAAAGTCTCATAGAAACAAAAGAGAATCTGTTGCAGACAGAGAAAAGGAGTTAGGCATCCAAAAAACAATAGAGGAAGCATTAAAAAAAGAAGGCAAATCTGGGAAAAAAAAATCCGCCCAACACAAGGGAGCAACATCTCAACCTTCTAAAGGGGGGCACCAAAACCCTCTGATAAATGATGAAATTTTTCTTCTGGAACTGTAGAGGATTAGTGAGCAGGGATAAAAAAGAAGAAGTTCAAAAATTACTAAAAATAGAAAAACCCTCAATCCTCCTACTCCAGGAGACAAAAATGAGGAACCTGGAAACCCTCCAAGAATTGCAAAGAATATGGAAAAAAGGTGAAGGAAAAGAAATCAGTTCTAGAGGATCGTCGGGAGGAATAGGTACATTCTGGAACGCGGAAGAATTCAGGCTAGAGGAGTAGTTGCAGTCCTAGTTCTGGTTGAAGGTATCCCTAACTAGGAAAGATACATGTATGTTATACTCCATCATGAATGTTTATATGCAAAATAATTACTTAGAAAAAGTATAATGTTGGCGATCCCTTCAGGATCTGGCCATTGAAAATCCCCCTCAAAACTTGAATATTGTTGGGGACTTCAACACCACAAGAGGATTAAAGGAAAAACGAGGGGTTACTATCGTGAGGGATCAATTCAGGGGGGAAATGGATGATCTAATATCGGATATGGATCTCTTTTATGTTCCCGATCTAGAACAAGGCTAAAGAAAAAAAGCTTTAGCTCAAAAAAAATACAAGAGGAAATGGAGACAAAAGAGGTTCAACAAAGCCATATAATGATTGAGAAAAAAATCCACAAAAAGTACATTCAAGCACTAAACGAAGAAGAAATAATCTAGAGGTTAAAATCCATAAGTCTTTGGTTGAAAGCAGGGGACTAAAATACCTCCTTCTTCCACAAATAGTTAAAATTCAGACTTTGGTCCAATCAAATCTCTAAAATCAAAACTCTGGAAGGGGAAATTATAAAGGATTTCGACCAAATCAAATAGAAAACTACTAATCATTTCCACAAGCTCTACACTTCAAATGGAAGATCAGAGGAAGACCTAGTTGACTCTCTTCTAAGCCACATTCTAAGAAAAATTACGGATGAAGACAATCTAAATCTCAATCGACAAATTGAAGAAGCAGAAATCCTAAAAGCAATCAATCAATTCAATGAAGATAAAGCTTCGAGGCCAGATGGTTTCACCCTTCATTTCTATAAAACATGATGGCACATAATCAAATAGGACTTCACCAAAATGATAAGATTCACTCATAAATAAATAAATAAATGGGAGGAGCCACCAACTCCTCCTTCTTAGAGCTTATACCAAAATAACATGGTGCCTCTACATTCGATAGATTTAGACCCATTTCTCTCTGTAATACTTCTCATAAAATCATGGCCAAAATCATTGCTAAGAGGTTGAATCCTTTTGTTAGATCTCTAATCCTTCCTAACCAAGGAGGATTTGTGGCAGGCCGACAAATTTGGGACAACTTTATTCTGGTGCAAGAAGCAATCCACTCCAACAATTCTTGAGGGGAACCGGGTATGGAAATAAAATTGGATATGGCAAATGCATTTGATAGAGTAGAATATGATTTTCTTTTCAAGGTTATGAAAAAATTGGGTTCAGTCAAGAATTTATATCAAGGAGGGGAACTCGCATTGCGCCCTCTTGGATCGCCCCCCTCTTAAATGAAAGACCAAATCCCTTCTTTAGGGTCTCCAGAGGAATAAGGCAGGGATGCCCACTCTCCCCTCTTTTGTATGTGATCATGGTAGAGACTCTTAATCTAACGTTGGAGTGGGAAAGCATCAATGGGTCAATTCCAGGAATCAAAATAGCTCAGGGTGTCAAACGAATCAATCACTCACAATTTGTTGATGATACGATCCTCTTGAGTGGAGCTTCAAAAATTATGGCCAGAAGACTAAATCAAGTTCTGGACACCATTCTCTTAGTTTCGTGTGGGCTCCTAAATAAGACAAAATGTCAAATCTATGTTTGGAACGTCTTAGCTAATATCAGAGTAGGGATCGCTCAAATTATGGGCTTTGGCATCTCATTTGATTGGAAAATTTTCAAATATCTTGGACTATCTTTGTGGTTAAAATCGCTCCCTGGTGAGTATTGGTAAATCTCTCTTCAAAAAGATGGAGTCCTGGGAGTCAAGGTGGCTCAATCCAGTGGGGAGTGTGATCCTAATAAAATCAGTCCTATCTGCTCTTCCCCTCTTCCAATTCTCCTCCCTCTTGGCCCCAAAGGGAGTTCTGAAAGGCATGGCCCAGTTCATTCGCAAATTTCTATGGCAAGGGGTAAAATCCAACTCCAAAAAATTCCACCTAGTAAATTGGGATATAGTATCCACACCCCAAAAAACTGGGGGACTAGGAATTAGAGATCCTGAAGTGGAAAATATAGCAATGGGAGCCAAGCTTCTCTAGAAGATAGTGTCGGGAAAAAAGGAATGGTGGAAAATGGCTATAATAAAAAAATATAGGCCAAGAGGAAGAAAAAGATGCATGGATAACATGCATGATCCCCAACCTAGATTGCAAATTTGGAAACTCATAAGATTTATTATTTGCTTCTTTAAGGAGCATCTCTCATGGATTCTAGGAAATGGAAAATTGATCAGACTATGGCAAGACCCGATATCGGGAGTCGAACTCATCTCCCGAGAGGCAGAATTCGGTGATTTGAAAAGATGGTTGATAGTCGAGCACAAATGCACTCTCTTTGACATCTCAACTTGGAACGAAAATGGCAGTTGGAAGGAGTGGAGCTTGGGAGGTGTCCCAGCTCACATGTCCAGATAAGCTCAAGCTCTGATTTCAACCCTCAAAGGAGCAACTCCTATTATTAGCGATATTCCAGACAGTCGTGGTTGGGGAAATGGATACTCAGTAAAAGAAGGATACAACACTCTCCTCTCCTCTTTAAGGGTGCTCCAAAACTCAGCAAAATGGAAAAATGTTTGGAGCCAAGACTCTCTGCCTAAAATAAACATCTTTATTTGGTCCCTAGCACATGAAAAACTTCTAACGGGATAAAACTCGATGAAAAAAGGTTTCCATGGTCCCTTCAACTGACCCCTTTGCCAAATTAGTCAAGACATCATTCAACACCTCTTCTGGGATTTCCCCTTTTCGATAACACTCTGGAATGTGGATTTTGGATATATTACACAACAAATAAGATGGCCCTTTGTTCTAAATCCTTGCTTGGGAAATTGGGAAAATTTCTATCAAGGCACCTTCCGGGAAAAAACAATCTTCAAGTGATTTTGGAGGTCTCTCCCCAAGTACATATGTTGGCAGATCTGGCTAGCAAGAAACAAGCAAATCTTCCAGGGAAAAATATCCCTTCCCCAAAGTGTTGTTGGCAAGGCCAAAACACTTCTCTCACATCGGAAAGCACCTAGGTGGCATCCAAAAATGTAAACTCAGTCACAACCAACCAAATTTCGGACCTCAATGAGCTCCATCCAAACTCAATTTGGGAGCAATAGGGCTATTCAAAGATCAAAATGGAACTAGGTAGTTGAGTTCTTTTAAAATTCAGATGTCATGTTTTGCTTTTCGATATATATCAACAGAGTATTTTATAGATTGTATTCTGTGAAATACAATAAATGCAGTATAGCTAGGGAAGGTGGAAACTCTATGAACACCAATTTTGTTTTGTATTTCCAAGCTTCAAAGTCCTTACTTCTCGAAGGCCTCTAATGACCCTTTTTTTGTAATACAGTGGATTTATCCACACTTTTTAATATATATTTCTCAATTCTTGTAAAAAAAAAGACTATACTAAACTCTCAATCAACAGAATGCCTAAAACATCTATGATTATAATTTTATTTTTATCTCATAAATAAAATTACTAGTTCTTTTTTCTTTAATAGAGGGAAAAAATTCATTTATTGAAATTATTATCATCAACCATAATTCAAATATCAATTCTTACGAATATATTGAACTTGTTATCTTCAAATATATCTATATTCTCAACTCTTATAAAGTTGCATTTATACATTAAAAGATATCATCCTCCTTACTTTCAATCCTTATAACATAAAAATATTTTGAACTTATTATTTTGACAAAGCAAATTAAGATAATGGCTTCAAATGTCTATAGATTTCAGAAAAGGTTTGGTTTTAAAAAATTAAATGACCTTACAAAATACCAATACCAAGTGTGGTCTTTAGCTTTATAAAACATTGCATTATACGGTCTCTAGCTTTATAAAACATTGCATTATAGATGAAAGGGCACACTATGTGGCATGTGCCTTAAGTGAGATGACACTAGAGAGAGGATATGTGTCATGTTATTTGGTGCATATCAAGGAGAAATGAGTGAAGGTGATGTGGGATTATTATGTTGCGAGGCCATATCTTGCAATAATACCCAAAGTCTCTTACCTTACTTGGAAAACTAGAACTAAACTACGATTGAGGAAGTTCTCATAGCCATTTTTTCTTATTAAGAGTGGAAGATAACTTTTTTTATACGCTTACTCGAAGATTGGAACAAATTTGGCAAGTAGACTATTATATATTAAATATGAAGTATATGCTTCTCTCTTTTGCAATTTCTATTGAATTTGAAATAGGGTCTCTTTGTTATTATTAAAAATAAAAATAAAAAACTTTTTGGTTAGAAATAAAGTTTATCTCTCCTCTCTTCAAAGTTTATGACCGAATGTCTAGGGCTTACAATTCAATTAATACAGTGGAACAAACACACCAACACTTAATCGATGAATGTATTAAATATTAACAAACATTCCACACACAATCTATTACCAAATTAAAATCAAAATAAAGTTTTCAACAATGGCTTTCAATAATAGTCTCTGCAACTTTATTATGTTAATGACCAATGCTCTTAGGCCTCATTACTTTCACATAGCCTATGCACATGTCTTTAGAACCCACAACAACCAACACTACAAAAACTCAAATCGATAGAGAGCAAAAGGCTCTGTGTTCATTGACAAATGTCATATTTATGCTTATGCTCCTTGGCTTTTGGCCTTCTATCTAGCCTAGTTGTCCAAATTCCAAATACAATCCTTCATATTCCAAAGGTTTACAAAAAAAACACTAAAATGCATGCCCAAGGTTCATTTCTTAGCCAAATTGGGTGATTCAAATTGGATAATGTGTCTTTTCACATTCCTCTCCTTTCTACATTTCCATATTTTCAATTTAAGTCTCAAAACTTGTTGATGTGAAAAAATACTCATCTTCTACCCTCTTTTTTAAAAAATGTCCAAAGAATCCATAAGGTCTTACCAAAATGCATGCCAAATCTTCCTCATGTGTGATATAAGGAAATTGTTCTGATTGGTTTGTAGTCTTCCATGGTGGCCATGAAACCCATGTCTTATACTTTCTTGCTTCATCTCCAAATGCACACATTGTTGGCCTACAAAACTACCCTATGGAATTATTTTGACATCTCTAGAAAATGCATACAATCATACCTAAAATGCACATCAAGGTCAAGTTAAGGATGCAAATCAAGTTCTAAAATACACTCCAAGTTCAATATCCACTTCTCTACAAGCCTTTTTCATCTTCTTCCATGACTCCATCTGTAAATTATGTAGTGCTTAAAGCAAAGTTGCCCTTATTTTCTCAATTCAAGAAAATGCACACTTAAAACTTCAAAATACATGCCTAGGGCAAAGTAGGCATGCCCTGGTCTTTGAAATTTGAACTACAAGTATGTCTGAGTCTTCCACACTTATCTATGAATTCAAATGCATGCATGATAACTTGCTTAGCCAAGGAATCTCATACATCATACTCCCCTAGTTGGAAAATTTTTAGCATCCTACTCAAAAGGTTGTTGATGAATCAACAACTACTAGATTTGTTTTCCACTTCTTCCTTTTCTTCTTTCTCTTCTTCCACACTTTTATCCACTGATCATTCTTAATTTTCCAATCGTCACCCTTCTTCTTCCTCTTTGTAATCCTCATTTCTACAATCTACCACTATAGCGAATGTCTCACACCTACACTCCATCTTGTCATTTTTTTCGCCTAGATTATTTACATCACATTGACCCTTATTTCTTCTATCATGTGTTGCAACTTGTCCACCCCTACTTACTACTACAAATATTACCTAATAAGGCTCATTGCCTCAAACTTATTTTACTCAATGGTACTTATCGCCTCCCCATCCTCCCTCTTCATCACCATCACCACTATTTAGTGAACTCCATTAATGTGTGCTACTCAAGCATCTCCTCAATATGATTTACTTTCACTACAACCAGTCCTCTACTACAATCATATTTAACTTGTGTTTTGCTTTATCTTCACTCTCTTACCTTCTCATTACAACTACTGCATATTTTCTCTTGTTGCACATTCCACTTCAGCTGCAACAAAATCAACACACAAAAAATTATGGGAATCAAACATTCCCATGTAGACCCCCTGCAATGGTATTTCTCTTGCCACGCCACTTTCTTCTACAACACCATATGTTGTTACAACATCACTCATTGTTGCAACAGCACCTTCAGTGTACACACACACACTCTTGGGTAGACTGTCACTCTCTATCGATTCTTAAGTTTGAATTACAAACTCCTTTAGCTCACTCTTTTCATTGCAATATTCTACTACAAGACTGTATTCCCTCTCTTTTGACATGATATCAACATCATGCACTTCACACACACTTTTCTCCTTCTCTACAAATTTAAGAAAATTTCCTTTCTTGCTACATTTACCTTCTTGCACCTCATATTTATGTTCTTCTCCAGACATTTTGTTTACTTCCATGCTTTCAATTTCATGGACCCCACTCTCACTTTCATCATCCTTCTTAACAACACCTAAAAGATTTATTTTTTTCCTTCTTCTCTACCTACTCTTTTTATTCCTCTTTTTCAAGAACTTCTCAACTTCCAAGGTTAATTGAATTATCTATGGTCTGCACCTTCTTCACATACACCTTTTTAATGGACAACTTAATAAGCCCATCCATAAACTTCATGATTTTTTCTTCACTATCTCTTACAAGACCAACTCTCATGGCCACTTTACAAAATTCTTCAAAATATTATTCTACACATCTATTCTTTTGCTTTAATTTATCTAATCTTCTTTTCATTTTCAAAGTATAATCAAAATTTACAAACTTACTTCTCAATTTGGTGACCATCTTCTCCCAATTATGGATCTTGTCTTTTCCTCTCCATTTTTTTGTCCATATTCAATTGTTTCCATAAATAATATGCATAGTTGTTCAATCTCCCATAGGAAATATTCACTCTCAGGTCTTCAACCTCTTTGCACTTTACATATTGGTGCATTTCTTCAATCCACTCTATCAAATATTTTGGGTTGAAATTCCATAAAACAAAGGCATCTCTATGTCCATTATGTGTTGTTGCACATCCTCCTCTTCATCTTCATCACTCTTCTAGATCACTTTGGTTGTGACCCTTGCCCTCTATTGAGCGAATTCAAAGGCATACATTCTTTTCCATGTAGCATGAATTATTTAACTTTTATTACAGTGTCTTCCTCACTTAGTGTGTTTTCAAATCGGATATTGTTAGCATCTCATTATTTTGTGGTTGTCTCCTTCATGGCCATGTCCTTAACCTTCTATGTTGCATTTATTGCAAACATACCAAAATTCATTAAGGACAAGAAAATTACTTTTTGAATTTGAATTAATTGCTAAAAATTAAAGACTATTGTTAAAAACAAGGGACAAATCTACCTCAGAGGGCTCAAAAAATGCATGTCAAACTTCATATAAGTGTCCTTTTGAGAAAGTCAAAGATGATGATTGTAGATTTTCATTTTGCTAACAAAACCCATACCTCATAATTTTCAAATTGACCTCCATTTCCCCACATCAAATCTACCAAGTCAACATTTTTTTGCATTTTTCATTGAAATCGACCAAAATTATCTTACCTCACTAAAATTCATGCACATGATTCATTTATTGGCCAAATTGATAGGTTCAAATTGATGAATGTGTATTTTATCAGTTATCGCCTTTCTATATTCATATTTTCAATTTGAGCCTTAAAACTTGTTATTGTGAAAAAAATACACAAATTTTGCCCTCTTTTTAAAAAATGTCCAAAAATTATGTGAGGTCTCACCAAATGCAAACTAAATATTCCCCATGCATGATATAAGGAAAGTGTCCATACTATTTTGTAGTCTTCCATGCTGACGCAAAACCCATGTCTTATATTTTCTTACTTCATCTCCAAATGCATGCATTGGGCCTGCAAAACTGCCCTCTAACATTGTTTTGATATTTCTAGAAAATGCACTCGATCATAACTAAAATGCACATCGAGGCCAAGTTAAGGATCCAATTCAAGTTCTAAAAGATGGTCAAAGTGCTACAACCACTTATATACAAACCCTTTTTATCTTGTGTCATGAATCCATGTCTAAATTCTACAGTGCTTAAAACAAAGTTGCCATTATTTTCACAATTCAAGAAAAAACACACATAGAGTTTTAAAATGCACACCTAGAATAAAGTAGGCATGCACAAGTCCTAAAAATTGAAATGGAAGTATTTCTAAACCTTCCATACCTATATGTGTATTCAAATGCTAGCCAAGGATGATCCTACCCACAAAGCTCCTCTATTTTTGCTTTAAGATTGATTCCATTTCATTATATGTACAAGGACAATTAAACCGATGATAGTGGTATATACTATACCAAAAAAAATACAACATTACTTATTAGTAATAAAATTATAAGATTTTAATTTAAAAATAAACTTTAAATAATCAAGGAATCTTTTTGGGTGAACCACGTATATCTGTGTCATAGTGAATCGAAAAATAAAGATTCGTAAAGAGCCATAGTGATTGAGGTAGATAACAATATACACAAATAAAAAGGTTAGTTAGTCAAAGTGAGCACTCAAACCAAGAGAGTGTTATAACCAGACTTGGTCGAAGTACATAAGATTCAACAACGAATGTTTGGATTGACAAACTTGAACACTGGAGAAAAGAACATTTCTTTTTACTCAACCTGACATCCTTCTCCACCATTATGGTGTATATGAAAAATTGAGAAATGCTTTGTAATATCCCTTATCGGAGAATACAATGGTATAAGATGTTTTTCCTTAACTTTATATTCATCCAATCTTTGTTTACAAATCAATTCAATGTTTGTAAATATCGAAATTATATTGGCCTTGTGCACCTTTGATGCACACAAGCCATCTGTGAATGCATGATAATAGGTTTCATTGTTCGTGGTGTCAATCTTGTTTAAAATGCTCATAGTTATTTGAACCTATTGATCTCCACATTCAAACAATATTTCATCAATTTCACATTTTGAATCTATGAAGAACTAAAAAAATAAAAAATATATATATATTGTAAGGTTTTACAATTGTGTGTAGACATTATTCTCAAATATAATATGTGTTACTTTTTTTTCCCAAGGAAAATCTCATGAGGAAACCCAATGGATGATTCCCCGCATTATTGGATGACATCCTTTGTAAACTCATCGATGTAGAATAGTATCCATCACCTAGGGGGATTCGAACTGGGCACATGTTAGCACAGAACTAGCAAAATGCCCAACAACATTGGTGACAACCAGTTGAGCTAACCCCTTGAGCTTATCATATGTTTTACTTATTGTAGGGTTTCAAATTTGTCTTCAAAACTTTACTAGTTTATATGCAATTTTCAATTTCGATTTCTATTGACAAAATATCCCCACTACAATATTGATTGTATAAGAACCTCTTGAGTCCTAGTATACCATCAACTATTCTATACACGTCATCTTGGTCTTGAGGCATGCCTAATTTATCCTCTATTATGTTTTCCTTAAGGGTTATCCCCCTATGGAGTCCAGGGGGGCTATCCCCTCGGCTAGGGGGTTCGGAGGCAAGCAGGCCCCCGACGAGGGTTCGGGGGCAAATTCCCCGAAGTAAAAATTGCCTTGTAAATGTATATTGTAATTTCATTGTAAATCTGAACCGTTCTTTATAAGGTCGCAGATCTAACGATAGAAGTTATGTTAGGGTTTTTTTCCCTAGAAGGCAACCCTCTTTTATGAGGGAAATGTATTGCGGCTATGTATCATTGCGAATATTGTATTCTGAGAGAGGAGATTGTGAGAGAAAGAAGAGGAAATTACAACTGGTTTGTTGTAGGTTGTATCCCTTCATTTGTTGGATAATAATAAAGGAAGGACCTGGCAATTTCTCTGGTGGACATAGCCCACACTGGGTGAACCACGTATATCTTTGTCTCTATTGTATTGTGTATATTTTTTTTTTTTCCGCATTTGTTTTATTTTATTGTTATGTGATCCTATTTTTCTAACAACTAGTATCAGAGCAAAAGGTAACTCACAGGAAAAGAGTGTTCTTGGTTCGAGTGGGAGCAATGGCGAAAGATGGAAAGTTTAGGGTCAAGAAATTTAACAGCCAAAACTACCAGTTATGGAAGATGCATATGGAAGATTATTTATATCAGAAGGATCTATTCCTACCATTGGGCAGAATGGAAAAGAAGTTGGCGACTATGAAGGACGAAGAATGGGAGATTCTTGACAGAAAGGCTCTAGGAATGATACGGCTAAGCCTGGAAACATCGTTGGCTTTCAATATTTTGAAAGAACAGACAATGAAGGAATTGATGGATTCATTGGCTAAATTGTATGAAAAAACCTTTATGTCCAATAAGGTATTTCTAATGAAGAGATTATTTAATATGAAGATGTCAGAAGGTGGGTCTATTGCAGATCATTTAAATGAATTTAATATGGTTACTAATCAACTAAGTTCTATAAAATTGGACTTTGATAATGAGGTTAGGGCTCTTCTAATCTTGTGCTCATTGCCAGAAAGTTGGAATAGCTTGTTCATGGATGTAATTAACTCTGTCTCTGGTTCAAATACTTTAAAATTTGATGATGTTGTTGGTGTTATCCTTAGTGAGGAAATGTGACGGAAAAGCACAAGTGAGACATCAGGTAATGTGTTAAACATGGAGAACAGGGGAAGACAAAAGGATAGAGGAAAGGGCCCAGGGAACCGTAGGAATTATAGAAAGGGCATATCCAAATCCATACTTGGAAAGATAGAGTGTTGGAATTGTGGGAAGAAAGGACATCTGAAGAAAGACGGTAGAGCTCCAAAGAAATGAAGAGATGGACAACATGAGAAAAATCAGGAAGCAAATGTAACAGGTGATGTGTTACAAGATTCTTTGATTCTTTCTGTAGATAATATTTCTTAGTCTTGGGCAGTAGATTCAGGGGCTTCATTTCATGCCAAACCCCATAGGAAACATTTTCTAGATTATGTTCAAGGTGATTTTGGACAGGTTCATTTGGGTGATGATGCACAATGCAAAATTGTTGGAATGGGAAAGGTAAAAATAAAGCAAAGCAATGGAAACCAATGGTTGTTGAAAGAGGTAAGACATGTTCTAGATCTAAGGAAAAATCTAATTTCAACAAGACAGTTGGAAAGTGAAGGTTGTATATCCATATAATTTGCAGATAAGGTGTGGAAGGTCACCAAAGAATCATTAGTGATAGAAAAGGGAGAGAAGGTAGGTACATTGTATTTATGTACTGGTAATACTTACTCTTCTATCTCTTTAGCTTCTACAGGAGTGGATACAGCATTGTGGAATTATAGGCTTGGACACATGAGTGAGAAGGGGATGCAGATACTTCACAAAAGAAATTTATTGCCAGATCTTAAACAAATTGATTTGGACTTCTGTGAGCATTGTGTTTATGGAAAACA
>JZKD02S1752969.1:49119-76280 GCA_000966675.3 Picea glauca | reverse complement strand
TATATATATTTAATTTTATTTTTTTTAGTTCTTCATAGATTCAAAATGTGAAATTGATGAAATATTGTTTGAATGTGGAGATCAATAGGTTCAAATAACTATGAGCATTTTAAACAAAATTGACACCATGAACAATGAAACCTATTATCATGCATTCACATATGGCTTGTGTGCATCAAAGGTGCACAAGGCCAATGTAATTTCGATATTTACAAACATTGAATTGATTTGTAAACAAAGATTGGATGAATATAAAGTTAAGGAAAAACATCTTATACCATTGTATTCTATGATAAGGGATATTACAAAGCATTTCTCAATTTTTCATATACACCATAATGGTGGAGAAGGATGTCATGTTGAGTAAAAAGAAATGTTATTTTCTCCAGTGTTCAAGTTTGTCAATCCAAACATTCATTGTTGAATCTTATGTACTTCGACCAAGTCTGGTTATAGCACCCTCTTGGTTTGAGTGCTCACTTTGACTAACTAACCTTTTTATTTGTGTGTATTGCTATCTACCTCAATCACTATGGCTCTTTACGAATCTTTATTTTTCGATTCACTATGACACAAATATACGTGGTTCACCCAAAAAGTTTCCTTGATTATTTAAAGTTTATTTTTAAATTAAAATCTTATAATTTTATTACTAATAAGTAATGTTGTATTTTTTTTGGTATAGTATATACCACTGTCATTGGTTTAATTGTCCTTGTACATATAATGAAATGAAATAAATCTTAAAGCACAAATAGAGGAGCTTTGTGGGTAGGATCATCCTTGTCTAGCATTTGAATACACATATAGGTGTGGAAGGCTTTAGAAATACTTTCATTTCAATTTTTAGGACTTGTGCATGCCTACTTTATTCTAGGTGTGCATTTTAAAACTATATGTGTGTTTTTTCTTGAATTGTGAAAATAATGGCAACTTTGTTTTAAGCACTGTCGAATTTAGACATGGATTCATGACACAAGATAAAAAGGGTTTGTAGATAAGTGGTTGTAGCACTTTGACCATCTTTTAGAAATTGAATTGGATCCTTAACTTGGCCTCGATGTGCATTTTAGTTATGATCGAGTGCATTTTCTAGAAATATCAAAACAATGTTAGAGGGCAGTTTTGTAGGCCCAATGCATGCATTTGGAGATGAAGTAAGAAAATATAAGACATGGGTTTTGAATCAGCATGGAAGACTACAAACTAGTATGGACAATTTCCTTATATCATGCATGAGGAATATTTGGTTTGCATTTGGTGAGGCCTCACATAATTTTTGGACATTTTTTAAAAAGAGGGCAAAATTTGTGTATTTTTTTTCACAATAACAAGTTTTAAGGCTCAAATTGAAAATATGAATGTAGAAAGGCGATGACTGATAAAATACACATTGATCAATTTGAACCTATCAATTTGGCCAATAAATGAATCATGTGCATGCATTTTAGTGAGGTAAGATAATTTTGGTCGATTTCAATGAAATGCAAAAAAATGTTGACTTGGTAGATTTGATGCGGGCAAATGGAGGTCAATTTGAAAATTATGAGGTATGGGTTTTGTTAGCAAAATGAAAATCTACAATCATCATCTCTCACTTTATCAAAAGGACACTTATATGAAGTTTGACATGCATTTTTTGAGCCCTCTGAGGTAGATTTGTCCCTTGTTTTTAACAATAGTCTTTAATTTTTAGCAATTAATTCAAATTCAAAAAGTAATTTTCTTGTCCTTAATGAATTTTGGTATGTTTGCAATAAATGCAACATAGAAGGTTAAGGACATGGCCATGAAGGAGACAACCACAAAATAATGAGATGCTAACAATATCCGATTTGAAAACACACTAAGTGAGGAAGACACTGTAATAAAAGTTAAATAATTCATGCTACATGGAAAAGAATGTATGCCTTTGAATTCGCTCAATAGAGGGCAAGGGTCACAACCAAAGTGATCTAGAAGAGTGATGAAGATGAAGAGGAGGATGTGCAACAACACATAATGGACATAGAGATGCCTTTGTTTTATGGAATTTCAACCCAAAATATTTGATAGAGTGGATTGAAGAAATGCACCAATATGTAAAGTGCAAAGAGGTTGAAGACCTGAGAGTGAATATTTCCTATGGGAGATTGAACAACTATGCATATTATTTATGGAAACAATTGAATATGGACAAAAAAATGGAGAGGAAAAGACAAGATCCATAATTGGGAGAAGATGGTCACCAAATTGAGAAGTAAGTTTGTAAATTTTGATTATACTTTGAAAATGAAAAGAAGATTAGATAAATTAAAGCAAAAGAATAGATGTGTAGAATAATATTTTGAAGAATTTTGTAAAGTGGCCATGAGAGTTGGTCTTGTAAGAGATAGTGAAGAAAAAATCATGAAGTTTATGGATGGGCTTATTAAGTTGTCCATTAAAAAGGTGTATGTGAAGAAGGTGCAGACCATAGATAATTCAATTAACCTTGGAAGTTGAGAAGTTCTTGAAAAAGAGGAATAAAAAGAGTAGGTAGAGAAGAAGGAAAAAAATAAATCTTTTAGGTGTTGTTAAGAAGGATGATGAAAGTGAGAGTGGGGTCCATGAAATTGAAAGCATGGAAGTAAACAAAATGTCTGGAGAAGAACATAAATATGAGGTGCAAGAAGGTAAATGTAGCAAGAAAGGAAATTTTCTTAAATTTGTAGAGAAGGAGAAAAGTGTGTGTGAAGTGCATGATGTTGATATCATGTCAAAAGAGAGGGAATACAGTCTTGTAGTAGAATATTGCAATGAAAAGAGTGAGCTAAAGGAGTTTGTAATTCAAACTTAAGAATCGATAGAGAGTGACAGTCTACCCAAGAGTGTGTGTGTGTACACTGAAGGTGCTGTTGCAACAATGAGTGATGTTGTAACAACATATGGTGTTGTAGAAGAAAGTGGCGTGGCAAGAGAAATACCATTGCAGGGGGTCTACATGGGAATGTTTGATTCCCATAATTTTTTGTGTGTTGATTTTGTTGCAGCTGAAGTGGAATGTGCAACAAGAGAAAATATGCAGTAGTTGTAATGAGAAGGTAAGAGAGTGAAGATAAAGCAAAACACAAGTTAAATATGATTGTAGTAGAGGACTGGTTGTAGTGAAAGTAAATCATATTGAGGAGATGCTTGAGTAGCACACATTAATGGAGTTCACTAAATAGTGGTGATGGTGATGAAGAGGGAGGATGGGGAGGCGATAAGTACCATTGAGTAAAATAAGTTTGAGGCAATGAGCCTTATTAGGTAATATTTGTAGTAGTAAGTAGGGGTGGACAAGTTGCAACACATGATAGAAGAAATAAGGGTCAATGTGATGTAAATAATCTAGGCGAAAAAAATGACAAGATGGAGTGTAGGTGTGAGACATTCGCTATAGTGGTAGATTGTAGAAATGAGGATTACAAAGAGGAAGAAGAAGGGTGACGATTGGAAAATTAAGAATGATCAGTGGATAAAAGTGTGGAAGAAGAGAAAGAAGAAAAGGAAGAAGTGGAAAACAAATCTAGTAGTTGTTGATTCATCAACAACCTTTTGAGTAGGATGCTAAAAATTTTCCAACTAGGGGAGTATGATGTATGAGATTCCTTGGCTAAGCAAGTTATCATGCATGCATTTGAATTCATAGATAAGTGTGGAAGACTCAGACATACTTGTAGTTCAAATTTCAAAGACCAGGGCATGCCTACTTTGCCCTAGGCATGTATTTTGAAGTTTTAAGTGTGCATTTTCTTGAATTGAGAAAATAAGGGCAACTTTGCTTTAAGCACTACATAATTTACAGATGGAGTCATGGAAGAAGATGAAAAAGGCTTGTAGAGAAGTGGATATTGAACTTGGAGTGTATTTTAGAACTTGATTTGCATCCTTAACTTGACCTTGATGTGCATTTTAGGTATGATTGTATGCATTTTCTAGAGATGTCAAAATAATTCCATAGGGTAGTTTTGTAGGCCAACAATGTGTGCATTTGGAGATGAAGCAAGAAAGTATAAGACATGGGTTTCATGGCCACCATGGAAGACTACAAACCAATCAGAACAATTTCCTTATATCACACATGAGGAAGATTTGGCATGCATTTTGGTAAGACCTTATGGATTCTTTGGACATTTTTTAAAAAAGAGGGTAGAAGATGAGTATTTTTTCACATCAACAAGTTTTGAGACTTAAATTGAAAATATGGAAATGTAGAAAGGAGAGGAATGTGAAAAGACACATTATCCAATTTGAATCACCTAATTTGGCTAAGAAATGAACCTTGGGCATGCATTTTAGTGAAGCAAGACAATTTTGGTCAATTTTAGTAAAAAATACAGAAGTTGTTGATTTACATTTGATGCAATCAAATGGAGATGAATACAAATTTTGGGATAAAATTTTTGTCAGTAAGGTGAAAATCTACAAAATCCATCTCTATCTTTCTCAAAAGGACACCTGTACAAATTTTGGTGTGCATTTTCTGAACCCTTTGACGTAGATTTGTACCTTGTTTTTCACAACAGACTTGGTTTTTGAGTAATTAATGTAAATATGAAATGTAATTTTTCTTGTCCTTAGTGTTTTTTTTGTAAACCCTTGGAATATGAAGGATTGTATTTGGAATTTGGACAACTAGGGTAGACAAAAGGCCAAAAGCCAAGGAGCATAAGTATAGATATGACATTTGTCAATGAACAAAGAGCCTTTTGCTCTCTATCGATTTGAGTTTTTGTAGTGTTGGTTGTTGTGGGTTCTAGAGACATATGCATAGGCTATGTGAAAGTAATGAGGCCTAAGAGCATTGTTCATTAACATAATAAAGTTGCAAAGACTATTATTGAAAGTCATTGCTGAAAACTTTATTTTGATTTTAATTTGGTAATAAATTGTGTGTGGAATGTTTATTAATATTTAATACATTCATCGATTAAATGTTGGTGTGTTTGTTCCACTGTATTAATTCAATTGTAAGCCCTAGACATTCGGTCATAAACTTTGAAGAGAGGAGAGATAAACTTTATTTCTAACCAAAAAGTTTTTTATTTTTATTTTTAATAATAACAAATAAACCCTATTTCAAATTCAATAGAAATTGCAAAAGAGAGAAGCATATACTTCATATTTAATATATAATAGTCTACTTGCCAAATTTGTTCCAATCTTCGAGTAAGCATATAAAAAAAGTTATCTTCCATTGTTAATAAGAAAAAATGGCTATGAGAACTTCCTCAATCGTAGTTTAGTTTTAGTTTTCCAAGTAAGGTAAGAGACTTTGGGTATTATTGCAAGATATGGCCTCGCAACATAATAATCCCACACCACCTTCACTCATTTCTCCTTGATATGCACCAAATAACATGACACATATCCTCTCTCTAGTGTCATCTCACTTAAGGCACATGCCACATAGTGTGCCCCTTCATTTATAATGCAATGTTTTATAAAGCTAGAGACTGTATAATGCAATGTTTTATAAAGCTAAAGACCACACTTGGTATTGGTATTTTGTAAGGTCATTTAATTTTTTTAAACCAAACCTTTTCTGAAATCTATATACATTTGAAGCCATTACCTTAATTTTCTTTGTCAAAATAATAAGTTCAAAATATTTTTATGTTATAAGGATTGAAAGTAAGGAGGATGATATGCATAAATGCAACTTGATAAGAGTTGAGAATATAGATATATTTGAAGATAACAAGTTCAATATATTTGTAAGAATTGATATTTGAATCATGGTTGATGATAATAATTTAAATAAATGAATTTCTTCTCTCTATTAAAGAAAAAAGAGCTAGTAATTTTATTTATGAGACAAAAACAAAATTATAATCGTAGATGCTTTAGGCATTCCATTGACTGAGAGTTTAGCATAGTCTTTTTTTTTATAAGAATTGGGAAATATATATTTAAAAGTGTGGATAAATCCACTGTATTACAAAAAAAGGGCCACTAGAGGCCTTCGAGAAGTAAGGACTTTGAAGCTTGGAAATACAAAAGAAAATTGGTGTTCATAGAGTTTCCACCTTCCCTATCTATACTGCATTTATTGTATTTCACATAATACAATCTATAAAATACTCTGTTGATATATATCGAAAAGCAAAACATGACATCTGAATTTTAAAAGAACTCAACTACCCAGTTCCATTTTGATCTTTGAATAGCCCTACTGCTCCCAAATTGAGTTTGGATGGAGCTCGTTGAGGTCCGAAATTTGGTTGGCTGTGACTGAGTTTACATTTTTGGATGCTACCTAGGTGCTTTCCGATGTGAGAGAAGTGTTTTGGCCTTGCCAACAACACTTTGGGGAAGGGATATTTTTCCCTGGAAGATTTGTTTGTTTCTTGCTAGCCAGATCTGCCAACATATGTACTTGGGGAGAGACCTCCACAATCACTTGAAGATTGGTTTTTCCCGGAAGGTGCCTTGATAGAAATTTTCCCAATTTCCCAAGCAAGGATTTAGAACAAAGGGCCATCTTATTTTTCATGTAATATATCCAAAATCCACGTTCCAGACTATTGTAAAAAAAGGGAAATCCCAGAAGAGGTGTTGAATGGTGTCTTGTCTAGTTTGGCAAAGGGGACAATTGAAGGGACCATGGAAACCTTTTTTCATCAGGTTTTATCCCGTTAGAAGTTTTTCATGTGCTAGGGACCAAACAAAGATGTTTATTTTAGGCAGAGAGTCTTGGCTCCAAACATTTTTCCATTTTGCCGAGTTCTAGAGCACCCTTAAAGAGGAGAGGAGAGTGTTGTATCCTTCTTTTACTGATTATCCATTTGTTCCCCAACCACGACTATCTGGAATATCGCTGATAATAGGAGTTTCTCCTTTGAGGGTTGAAATTAGAGCTTGAGCTTATCTGGACATGTGAGCTGGGACACCTCCCAAGCTCCACTCCTTCCAACTGCCATTTTCGTTCCAAGTTGAGATGTCGAAGAAAGTGCATTTGTGCTTGGCTATCAACCATCTTTTCAGATCACCAAATTCTGCCTCTCGGGAGATGAGGTCGACTCCCAATATCGGGTCTTGCCATAGTCTGATCAATTTTCCATTTCCTCGAATCCACGAGAGATGCTCCTTAAAGAAGAGAATAACAAATCTTATGAGTTTCCAAATTTGCGATCCAGGTTGGGGATCATGCATGTTATCCATGCATCTTTTTCTTTGTCCTAGCCTATATTTTTTTATTATAGCCATTTTCCACCATTTCTTTTTTCCCGACACTATCCTCTAGAGAAGCTTGGATCCCATTGCTATATTTTCCACTTCGGGATCTCTGATTCCTAGTCCCCCACTTTTTTGGGGTGTGGATACTATATCCCAATTTACTAGGTGAAATTTTTTGGAGTTGGATTTTAACCCTTGCCATAGAAATTTGTGAATGAACTGGGCCATGTCTTTCAGAACTCCCTTTGGGGCAAAGAGGGAAGAGAATTGGAAGAGGGGAAGAGCAGATAAGACTGATTTTATCAGGATCACCCTCCCCGCTGGATTGAGCCACCTTGACTCCCATGACTCCATCTTTTCCCTGACTTTTTGAAGAGAGATTTGCCAATACTCACTAGGGAGCGATTTTAAGCACAAAGATAGTCCAAGATATTTGAAAATTTTCCAATCAAATGAGATTCCAAAGCCCATAATTTGAGCGATCCCTACTCTGATATTAGTTGAGATGTTCCAAACATAGATTTGACATTTTGTCTTATTTAGGAGCCCACACGAAACTAAGAGAAAGGTGTCCAAAACTTGATTTAGTCTTCTGGCCATAATTTTTGAAGCTCCACTCAAGAGGATTGTATCATCAACAAATTGTGAGTGATTGATTCGTTTGACACCCTGAGCTATTTTGATTCCTGGAATTGAGCCATTGATGCTTTCCCACTCCAACGTTTGATTAAGAGTCTCTACCATGATCACATACAAAAGAGGGGAGAGTGGACATCCTTTCCTTATTCCTTTGGAGGCCCTAAAGAAGGGAGTTGGTATTCCATTTAAGAGTGGGGCGATCCAAGGGGATGCAATGAAAGTTCCCCTCCATGATATAAATTCTTGACTGAACCCAATTGTTTTCATAACCTTGAAAAGAAAATCATTTTCTACTCTATCAAATGCATTTTCCATATCCAATTTTATTTACATACCCGGTTCCCCTCAAGAATTGTTGGAGTGGATTGCTTCTTGCACCAAAATAAAGTTGTCCCAAATTTGTCGGCCTGCCACAAATCCTCCTTGGTTAGGAAGGATTAGAGATCTGACAAAAGGATTCAACCTGTTAGCAATGATTTTGGCCATGATTTTATAAGAAGTATTATAGAGAGAAATGGGTCTAAATCTATCGAATGTAGAGGCACCATGTTATTTTGGTATAAGCTCTAAGAAGGAGGAGTTGGTGGCTCCTCCCATTTATTTATTTATTTATGAGCGAAACTTATCATTCTGGTGAAGTCCTGTTTGATTATGTGCCATCATTTTTTATAGAAATGAAGGGTGAAACCATCTGGCCCCAGAGCTTTATCTTCATTGAATTGATTGATTGCTTTTAGGATTTCTGCTTCTTCAATTTGTCGATTGAGATTTAGATTGTCTTCATCCGTAATTTTTCTTAGAATTTGGCTTAGAAGAGAGTCAACGAGGTCTTCCTCTGATATTCCATTTGAAGTGTAGAGCTTGTGGAAATGATTAGTAGTTTTCTATTTGATTTGGTCAAAATCCTTTATAATTTCCCGTTCCAGAGTTTTGATTTCATAGATTCGATTGGACCAAAGTATGACTTTTGACTGTTTGTGGAAGAAGGAGGTATTTTGGTCCCCTACTTTCAACCAAAGACTTATGGATTTTAACCTCCAGATGATTTCTTCTTCGTTTAGCGCTTCAATGTACTCTTTGTGGATTTTTTTCTCAATCATTATATGGCTTTGTTGAACCTCTTTTGTCTCCATTTCCTCTTGTATTTTTTCGAGCCGAAGCTTTTTTTCTTTAGCCTTGTTCTGGATCGGGAACATCAAAGAGATCCATATCCGATATTAGATCATCCATTTCCCCCCTGAATTGATCCCTCATGATAGTAACCCCTCGTTTTCCCTTTAATCCTCTTGTGGTGTTGAAGTCCCCGTCAATAATCAAGTTTTGAGGGGGATTTTCAATGGCCAGATCTTGAAGGGATCGCCAACATTATAATTTTTCCAGGTAATTATTTGGCATATAAACATTTATGATGGATTATAACATACATGTATCTTTCCTAGTTAGGGATACCTTCAACCAGAACTGGGACTGCAACTGCTCCTCTAGCTTGAATTCTTTTGCATTCCAGAATGTACCTATTCCTCCCGAGGATCCTCTAGAACTGATTGCTTGTCCTTCACCTTTTTTCCATATTCTTTGAAATTCTTGGAGGGTTTCCAGGTCCCTCATTTTCATCTCCTAGAGTAGGAGGATTGAGGGTTTTTCTATTTTTAGTAATTTTCAGACTTCTTCTTTTTTATCCCTGCTCACTAATCCTCTACAGTTCCAGAAGAAAAATTTCATCATTTATCAGAGGGTTTTGGTGCCCCCCCTTTAGAGGGTTGAGATGCTGCTCCCTTGTGTTGGGCATAATTTTTTTTCCTAGATTTGCCTTCTTTTTTAATGCTTCCTCTATTGTTTTTTGGATGCCTAACTCCTTTTCTATGTCTGCAACATATTCTCTTTTGTTTCTATGAGACTTTCTTCCTAGTTTTTTTGTTGTAGTTGGTTGGGTGACCTCTAGGTTTGTTTCACTGTCAGAAGTACCCTGTCTTTCATCTTTTGAAAAGTCTAGGGGCTTTGGGGAGAGCTTTGCTAGAGATTTTGCTGTGGATTCCCCACTTGTTATCACGATTTTTTTTTCTTTACCTTTTCTGGCTTCCTCTTCTGTTTCTTCTTGTCTCTTTTTTCCATTTTCTTCCTGGTGATCCCCGGGGTCCTCCATGTTACCTTCTATTGGTAGTCCAACATACTAGTTGTGACTTGATTCTCCTTTATGTGGGGAGCTTGAACACCTTTCTCTCGGGCCTGGGGATTTTTCTCATTGTCCTTGTGGAGGGTTCTAGGGGTTTTTTCTAGTAGTTTTTTTCCTTTTTGGTTGTTGCTAATGATCTTATTTCAGATCTTGTTCTTAAGTTTCCTTGACCTAAGGGCAGTTTTTTGCGAAATGTCCATATTCATGGCATGCTTTACATTTGAAGCGTATTTTCTCGTAATCTACTTGTTGAATATAAGACCAATTATCTAAATTCAGTTGTATTGCTTATGAGAGGCCTTTTTCCAGATCTACCTCCACATAGAGTCTGACACGGGCTTGAAGTCCCTCTCATGGTTAAGCACGATCGATATATTTTCCCAGTGAATTGTCTATATTTATTAGGGTTTCATCATTCCAACGGTGTAATGGGAGGAACATAAATCTTACCCAAACAGGAACTGCTGAGGGGATATCATTTTCTGGGCGCAAAAGGCCACCGACATCTATCCTTGGATTAGTTTGCACCAGTTCAATTCCAACCAATGATGCATGACTTTTAGGGAGGGCCACAATCCTATGAACTACCCTATCAATTATTTTTCAACCAATTTGAGGGCTAGCGGTCGAGCCGAAGCATAATGCACAACTACCTTTGGGATTTCTTCCGATTTTTTGACGAATCAGGATGGAGCTGCCTTGTGCACCTTTGCATAGGAGGAGATCATGGCCTGAAAGGCCTATAGATCCGATGACAAGGACCCAGGGGGTGGATACCCCCCCAGAGGGGGCCATGGAATCCTGCACGAGATCGCAAGGGTTCACAAGTGTGTCTCAGAAGCCCTAACCATAGCACTCACCGAAGAATACTATTCCACCCTTTCATAATTTATCTCATTAAAATAGTCTTCTTTTTTTTTAACAAGGATCACTATATTGATTTAATGTTATGACCCAAGGGGGGAATATATATGTTTAAATGTATATGATATGACCCCAAGGTGGGGGGGCATATATGGGCCTAAATGTATATGTAATGTGTAAATACATATGTAATAGGGTCGTCCTAGTGATAAAGGGGCCTCATGTGCAAGTGTGAATAACTATATATAAGAGATCATGTATTCATTATTGAGAGGTGAATTGTGAAGTATGAAAGGTATTTAGTTATTTGGAGGGGGTTCCCCTATTCTTCAAGGATTTATTGTGTAACTTATCTATATTGGAGTTGTGCTCCACGTTGACATTTTGTACATGGTGTGTACTTCTATTATTTTTCGATATTTTGAGCATTTTGGATCATAACATTTAATAACTTTTTCAGCAAAGAACTCATCATGAAGTGTTGAGTAAAGGGTCATAAAAGCAACATCTGTAGCAGATTCATAAAACCTGTAAACATAGACTAAGCATCTCATCAAAGAAAGACTACATAAAGGTTATGCTAGCTGGAGCCAAGAGTCATGAAAATATTCAGTGGAGGCATCTTGGGTTTTTTTTTTGGACTCCATTAATCTCAGTTCATTTCCTATTCAATTTTGGCTTGGTTTCATTCCCTGTAGACATGATCAAAGGTTAGCTGAGTGAAATCCTGAAGGTTGTTTTTGATATTTTGAAAAAGAGGCATGAATGCATACCATAAATATGAAGTTGAGATATTCTCCTTTCCCTTGATAGCTAAATAGTAAGTTTAAGGCTCACGAGCTCGTTGGTAAATAAAGTTATCTATCTTATGTTATTGATATAGAGAATTTACAGAAAAATTTCAATGTCCCTGGCCTACTACTAGAGAAACTAGATTAACAATAGTGAAGAAAACTATCAATCCAAATTGTTTGTTTCAAGTTTTTATTTTTTTTATCAAAAGGAGACTAACATCTTGATATACTGAGACCCAATGACTATCTATCCTAGTATTGTCCTTTCCTAGAGTGAAAACATAGTTGGAAAAAAATTCCAAGAATTAGTCATTTAATATAGATGATGTAACATCCTTTCTATAATGCCCAATTTAATTAATGCTTAATGCATATATAATGTATGACTATGACCAAGCGATGTATATGCAAATTGTATTTCTAAGTTTTAATAATAAAAACATGATGTTACTTGCTCAGAGATATGGACAAAGATGGTGGCTAAATTGATCCATAAGAGAGGAGAGGGCCTGGGAGAATGTCTAAGAGAGGGGTCCAAGGGGGAATTACCCATGTCTATTAATTCCACCCACATTCCTAAATTTTATTATCATTATGTATTAAACTCTATTTTCTGATTGAGTGTCCCCAAAGCCAATCATTGAATGCATGTAAGAGAGTGGGTGTGAGAGGTCACATCCCATAGTTATTGGGAGCATAGGGGCTGAGTACAATCAACTTGGGGAAGTGTGTGAGTCAAGAAAGTAAGCCAAAGAGAGAAAATTTGTATGGGTTGTTACAACAGTTTTAGACAGCCAAGTTTTTGGCATGAACAACAGGAGAGAGCAAAAAATAAGAGCTTGGAGATGGAGCAACCATGGAGGTTGAATTATGGAGCATGTTGGGGTGTTTTTGGATCACTTTGTTGTCGAAGACTGAAGGGCCAGGTTGTTAGGCCTGAAGAGTCAACTCCTGTGTGAGTTTCATTGTAACAACAAGTGTTTGTTGTTGTTTGTTGGTATTTTTCCCAGTAATGAGTTCCCTTGAGTTCTCAGTAGAGAGATTCTTGGTTACCTGTGCTAGAGAGACCTTGATAAACGAATGGGATGCCTAAGGGCTAAGATCAATGAAGGGGTATATTCCTTGGTTTGGGAAAGTTGAGAGGAAGAGAGATGGTGTAAAACAAGGATAGTTGTAGGAGAATACCAGTGGGTTGTGGGATTTTTGAGCTGTCAGTGGATAGTGAGAGACCACCCTCTTTTGTGGATTGCTAGCCCCAACTCGGGGTGACTTGTTGTTGAGATTTGGAACAACAAGTCTATGGTTGGGTGGAACGTCCATCCCAAACAACTAGTTGCACAACAGAATTAAAATATAAGTGTTTTATTTGTTTATGTGTTGTATTTATGAGTTCAATTGTTGTGCATACACTTCATGTCTAATAAGAATTTATATGTTGTTGTGTTGAGTTATTTAAGTTGCATTCATGTTGTAGATGCATTTAACTAATGGTAACATATAATCGTTAAATATGGTTGTAATTCATAGTTGGTAATCTACATGAATTTAGTTAGCATAAAATTTTAATTTTTATGAGTATTTATGCACATAATGGACCTCGGCTGGACTAGGGAACGTTACTTTATGATATCAGATCCTCTGGTTCAAACACTGAGCTTGTATGGGCTAGGAGGAGTGCAAATTGGGGAAATTTTCTATTACAGATTTTGGTATATGCGAATTTGGGGAAAAACGGTGAAAAATCATAGCGAAATCCCCAAATTCAAGAGCAAATTCAAGTTGGATTAGCCTTGTTGCCATCAAAGAGAGGTTTAATGGTGTTAATATGCAGAGTTGTAGAGCTAAATTTGATTTGGAAGATCAAATTTCACATTTTAATGGTCGTTGTAGAATTTGAGAGAATTTGATGAATCGACGACTCAAAACATGTTTGGTCTCGAGATCAATGGCCTAGATTCATCGTAAATAAATTTAAAAACTTATAAGGTTTTTGGAGTTTTTCAAAGGTAGGAAATCAAAGACCATGATTTGTTTTTGACGTTTGCAAAGGAATAAAATCGACGATCTGGATTCGTTTTCGACCGTTGGGAAGATGGAGTTTATTGATGATCAAGATTTGCTTTCGGAGCTTGGAAAATAGAGTAAATCAACGGTCGAGACTTGTCGGTAGAGTTGGGAGAAGTTTGATGGATCAACGTTCAATATCATTTTGAATGATAGAACAACGATTTAAATTTCTAAGTGTTGGAGTTTTCCAATGGTCAATTGTCAGATCGACGAGTTTGATGAAGAGTTTGGTTCGACCAAAGGAAATCTTTGATTGTCGATGGCCAATAGTCGGGGATCGACATAATTTGGTGAAAATTTCATGCGTCTAAAGGAAATCGTCGATCACCGATGGACGATGATTTGGGGTCAACAAAATTAGTGCAATGTTCAATTATTCCAAGAGATATGGACGATCACAGATGAAAGGAAAGAGGAGGGTGTCGTGTCATGCCAAATCAACATCCACGTGTCATTCCACATGATCTGGGATATTTTCAACGTGACTTATAAAGAATTGTATTAAATGAGTATAAATTAATGTGCACCATTAAAGAAGGGAAAAATTAGAAATGAAGAGACATAAGCATCAGATCTGAACAAAAAAACTTGATAACGGAGTCCGTCCCTAGTGGACTACATATCTGGGTCCTTCTCTCAAATGGGTAGGCTCTTTTATTGACTCAACAAAAGAATTTGGCAAATACATGAATATACCTAATTATGAAATCAAGCTACATAAATAATGCTCAGATCATAAAACAAACATCACCATTATATTTGTGGCATCAAATTACCCAAAAATGACTGTCTCCGGCTCTCCCAAGCCCAAGATAAATCATGTCTCGATTTTTGTGCCCTTTGTACTTGCAATTATGACAACATCTATCTCGAAATCCATGTCAGATTATACAGTACGGTCGTGCTCCTCCCCCCCGACTCTAGCCAAAAACACATTCTTAAATATTAAATGTGGCGGATGTACCAAGGCACACCCCTTGGTGCGTTGGTTAGAGCGTAGTTTTAAAGGCTTTGTTCTAGGTCGGGGTTCCGGGGTCGAACCCACCAGACTCTATTTTTGGTAGTGGTTAAAATATATATTTATCCATGGTTTAAACCTTCGCTATGTTTATCAGTTCACTAGTAACTTTGCTAATGACTGTATAAATTTGGCGTGGTCCGCCAGATTTGGCAGACCCGCCAATTATTTTTTTAAAACAAAAATCATTCACGGGCTAACATTGGGCATTCTCAAGATGCCACATGTCGCCCCATGATTGGGCCACATGGCACCTGCTGATTCGCCTGCTCATATGATGACGTGGCTCACCCTGTCACTACCTTATTGAGACATGGTGCTCCCTGGGTGGTGCCACATGGCGTCTCTTAGGGATTCCATGTGTCACTTTCCTATTGGTCCATACTACCCTTGAAAAGTCCATTGGTGGGTGACACATGGAAACCTGTGGTGCTGCCACGTGGCATGCTGACGTTAACATATGTACGATGACATCACCCCGCCATGTCAGTTGCTGATGTCAGTAATACGAGCGATGATGTGTCCCCCACTAACTGGTCCTAGTTGACCGCAAATATATTTCAAATCGTAACTCTGTTTGATGATCCGTTTGTGTCATTAGAAATATTGCGACATGCTCTTCACGATCATGTCATTTTCATTGAGTTTTGGGAACTTTTAATTTTTTCCCTTTCTCTATCTGTTGAATCCATTCTGAGCGTTCTGAGCTACCTCTGTGAGTTCTGAGTTATTCTTAGCCTTATCTGGATCCTTTTTTGGATCACTCCTTCCCACTGAGAGATTTTTGGATCACCAAAAGCTTTCATCAATCAACTGGTAAGTGAGGAGATTTCTCCCTCACTCTTTCCTTCTCGATCCGCCATGCCTTGCTAGACTGTGTATCCTTTAGGCGTACTTGAAGATAAGTAATGTCATTCCTATGTGAAGTCCTCAGTCTTCAATCTAGGATGACATCTTCCTCCATCTACTCCTTGAATGCTTGGATGACCTACTGAATCCTCCGAATGAACTTGCGAGATGCATCTCTCTCCCAGACATCTTTCCCATACAACAAGTCCAAGGGGATCTTATTTGAATACCCAAGACAAGTCTCAACTGGAGAATCCAGAGTGACTTGATTATACATAGTCTAGACATACAATAAATGATCATCCCATGACTTAGGATGTTCGCTGCAATATCCTTGAAGCAACTGGACCATCGTATTGTTTACCACCTATGTTTGTTTATCGGCCTGTGGATGGAAATCAATGCTCCTCCCCATCATGGTGCCCATGAGTTGCCAATTTTTTTTCCAATATACTCCTAACAATCAAGATTCTCGACCGAAGATAATGAACGTGGACATCCCGAAATGGACCCTTACATACTGGAATAACAAAAGAGCAACCTGCTTGTCACACAACCCATCCACTACTACACCTAAGTAGACATGGCCCATACTAGTCATGGGAAATCCTCTTAAAAAATCCACTGAAAAACTTTCCCAAGGATGAGAGGAAATAGGAAGTGGTGTGTACAGGCCTGGCCTTTCAATAGCGGGATTACAAAAATATAACACACATTCCTTTATAATAATGGTTACAAATACTTTCCTTTGAGGCAAATTCCATCCCTGTAAATACATTACAATTCCCAAATGCCCAAGTACAAATGAAACAAAAGATTCTTCAGTTACATGCACTTCCCTGTAGGAAGAAAAACAGGGTTTACTCAAATGGTGGAGTAAGTTGTGCCCAAACAAAACTTCTTCGCTTGCAAACCCTTGAAGATCCCACATACATCTTTGAATATTTCATCATTAGTATACCATCCATCATTATTGATATGAGATAAGGGAACATTCTTCAAAATAATAGATGTAACAATAGGAGATCTAAAAAGCATGTTTGTCCTTATGTCATTGGTACTGGCACTGGTCTCAAACTTGCATGGTTGTTGAAGGTCGGGTAAGGCGATCATTGGCACAATGCCGATCTTTAAAGTGTTGAAGGTCTTCTATTGGCTTCCTTCCCACTGAAAGACATTTCTCATCTGAATCAATTCATTCTTATGTAAAGGATCAAGAGCATTAACAACACTAGACTTATCATGGCATTCCCCCTTTACAATCATGAGTACAAGATTCTTTTTAGTGTTTATAACTCTTTTTACTTGGCCTGAACTAACAAGTGTTGATTTGTCCTTTATACTGTGAGCTTTAATGATGTATTCCACTCCATATTTTGTAAGATGGTATTTTTTTTACTTTCGAAAGAAGATATCCTTTCTATCATACATATAGGGACTCCCTAATACAATACCACATACATCCAAAGGAACCACATCTAGATCCACTTCATCTATCATCTTATAAGCAATAGCAAACCTTAACCTACATTGTTTAGTGACATTTAACTTTGCTTTATCAGATACCCAACCGAGAGGGTAAAGTTTATGGTGAGGTCTAGTGGTTAGTTCCAATTTCTTAACAAGTGTCTTTGATATTAAATTGACTTGGGAATCTAGATCAAATAATGTGTCTATCTTCGTATGTTTTGATACAAATCTTATGTGGAATAATGCACTTCTCCTTTTATCATCATCATATGATTCATTTAAATAACTTGAACATGCATAAAATTAATCTTTACCTTGCATCCTAATTGTTTCGATCCTTTATTTGTCACCTGAATTAGAACCAAGATCATGTTGCACTGTAGCAATGGTCTTTGGCTTCCCCTTGTCTCCAAACTGCTTTGGCCTTAACTCTGGATGTAGTTTCCAACAATGTTCGTTGTCATGACCAGTTTTCTTGCAGTGGCTGCAAGAGGGTTTTCCTTCTTCCTTCTTTGTTGCAACTGTCCTCTTGTCCTTCCCATTTCCTTTCCTGTTGAAATGGTTTTTAGAGTGCTTGAATGGATTTTCCTCTTGTCCATTCTTACCCCTGCTTTCAAGGTGAGTGGCTTGCACACAAACTTCGTCAAGACCGGTGGGGTTAAACAATAGTAAAGTATGACGAATATAACTTTGAAGTGTGCCAATATACTTCATTAACGTTTCATAGGAATCTAAAGGAATGTTTAGTGAAAGTACTTTCTTCCTAAATTCCTATGTGAAACTTTGGACTGTTTCACCTTTACCTTGCCTTAAAGTTTTCCATTCCATCATTGCTTTATGTAAATATCCTAATGGATAATTTTTTTTCCTTATTTTTGATTTAAATTTCGACCATGAGGAAAGAAGATTACCACACTTACTTTTTTCCTGAAGCTTGGTCTCCCACCATACGAGAGTGATGCCTTCCAATTGAAGAGAAGCCGATTGCACTTTAACCTCCTCTTCATCAATATGTTGGACACAAAAATACACTTCAATCTGTCGGATCCAATTATCTAGATTTTTAGGATTAGCATCTCCATTAAACATAGGTAAATCAAATTTTACATCAAACTTTAATAATGGTTTCTTAAAAGAGGCTTTATGGTTAGTCTGATGAGAATGATGAGAATGCTCAGAGAAAGAAGAACTAGAACTCGAAGGTGAAGATAGAGGCTCAGGAGAATCTGCTCCAGCCCCTTGGTTTACTGAAGCATCATCATCTTCATGTGCTTCCTTTTTCTTCCCTTTCTTCTTCATCCTCTTCTTGTAATTTCCATACATTCGCTCGACCATTTTTGACATGCGATAAAAGACCACGTGAAAGTTTTTATCCTATTCATCACGCTTGTCCTCTTCTTTCATTTTCTTCCTTTTGGATACAAGATCAACTTCGGAATTGAAAGTCTTTAGAGTTCCTTCACCCTACTTATGATTGGCCCTAGTAAGCATTCACACTCAACAATTCAAGTCAAAGATGACTGCTCTGATACCAACATGATCTAGGATATTTTCATCGTGACTTATAAAGAATTGTATTAAATGAGTATAAATTAATGTGCACCATTAAAGAAGGGAAAACTTAGAAATGAAGAGACATAAACATCATATCTTAATACAAAAACTGATAATGGATTTTGTCCCTGGTGGACTATGTCTCTGGGTCTTGCTCTCAAATGGGTAGGCCCTTTTATTAACTCAACAAAAGAATTTGGCAAATACATGAATATACCTCATTCTGAAATCAAGCTACATAAATAATGCTTAGATCAGAAAACAAACATCACCATTGGATTCGTGGTGTCAAATTACCCAAAAATGATTGTCTCCACGCTCTGATCCGACTCTGGCACTCTGAGGCCCAAGAGAAATCCTGTCTAAGTTTCCGTGCCCTCTGTACCTATAATTATGAAATCATCTATCTCAGAATCCGTGACGGATTGTACAATATGGTCGTGCACCTTCCCCCCAGATCTGGCTGAAAACACATTCTTAAATATTAAATGTGGTGGATGTACCAAGGCACACCCCCTTGGCGCGTTTTTTAGAGAGGAGTTTTAAAGGTTTTGTTCTAGGCAGAGGTTCCGGGGTCGAACCCGTAGGACTCCATTTTTGGTAGTGGTTAACATATATATTTATCCATGGTTTAAACTTGTGCTATGTTTAGCGGTTCGCTAATAACTCCGCTAACTATTGTATAGATTTGGTGTGGTCCTCTAGATTTGGCAGACCCTCCAATTCTTTTTTTAAAACAAAAATCATTCACGGGCTAACATTGGGCATTCTCGGGATGCCACATGTCACCCCATGATTGAGCCACGTGGCACCTGCTGATTCGCCTGCTCATATGCTAATGTGGCTCGCCCTATCACTACTGTACTAACATGTGGCGCTCCTTGGGTGGTGCCAGATTGCATCTCCTGGGAGTGCCACGTGGCACTTTTCTATTGGTCCATACAAACCCTTGAAAAGTCCACTGGTGGGTGACACGTGGCACTTTCTTATTGGCCCATACAAACCCTTGAAAAGTCCACTGGTGGGTGACACAAGGAAGCCTGTGGTGCTGCCACATGACATGATGACATCAACATCCGTATGATGACATCACCCTACCATGTCAGCTGTTGATGTCAGAAGTACGGACGATGATGTGTCCCCTGCTGACTAGTCCTAGTTGACCGCATCTTTGACCGCAAATATCTTGCAAACCGTAACTCTGTTTGACAATTCATTTGCGTTGTTATAAATCTTGCGACATGCTCTTCACGATCATCTCACTTTCACCGAGTTTTGGGAACTTTGAATTTTTTCCCTTTCTTTGTTTGTTGAAGCCATTCTGAGCGTTATGAGCTGCCTCTGTGAGTTATGAGTTATTCTTAGCCTTCTCTGGATCATTTTTTGAAACAACACATCAGCCAAGTTGATGCCTCGGGATGATGTGTCATGCCATGTCATCATCTACATGTCATGCCACATCAACATAGTTGCCATGTGAACGAAGAGATGGTCCATCCCCGATGGTTAGGGTTCGACGATATTTGTGGGAAATATTAGGTTGCCAAGAGAAGTGATCGATGGTCGATGGCCAATGATCGGGTGTTAGGGATATCGATGAGCAAGTTGGCTTACAAAAATAAATCTTTGATCACCGATGTAGTGTCAGAAATCAACGGTCCACATTGTTTCAAGTTGTCAATCGATGGTGGAAATTGATCCACTGGGTTTGGAAAGGATTAGTGGATCAATGGTCCAGATTTCACATGATTTGAGATCGACAACTTAGATTTAAAGATTGTTATAACAATAAAACGATCAATTTTATAAGAAAATGTTAGGATTTTTGAAGGTCTTAAACTTGCAAGGAGATTTTGAGGCCCTAAACAATGTTTTTAGGCAATCAAAATCCAAGAGAACATAGTGTGCCTTTGGTACATTGTGTCTTTGCAACTTAAATAAAAGAACTTAGAGAGACCTATCGAACGAGCAATTATGGGTGTAAAACAAAGATCGTGTGAGAAAGTTACCGCTGAAACAATTAAGATAAAATTTCATTACGAGTTTACTTCTAGAGGGAATAACTCCTTACTCATAAGTCCATTTGGGGCTCCAAAGAATTCTGCGGAAATATTATGAACCATGGAAGACATCCATGGAGACAGATTTGGAAAATGGGCATGCAAAAATGTACAGGAAGAAAAAGAAGACACATGTAGCATACATGGATAAAGTGGGAAACACAATCTAAACTTCTCTGGACCATAACTTTCAGCTTGGAGCTCAAATTTGAGCAAATGAATAGTTGTTGGAAATGTCTTGAGAAGGAGAAGACATCTATCCACCTAGAATTTTGAATTAGGTGCTAAAAATTCTCAGAAGTAATAAAGTAAATTTTGTAGTAGTAAGTGAGTGGAAATTGTAGCTTGTGAATGTTGTAACTTTTCGCTAGGAACTCATAATGAGGCATGGGTACAATCGTCAGAGATTTGTTTCAAAGAGGAATGTATCTAAGGAAATGGATTTTGAATTAGTGCATTACGTTATACATAATTTGAGATGAAGAATAACCTGTATTCTAATTGATTAAATGTTTTATAGTATGAATGTTCTAACGATAATTATTACATGCACTTTTCGTACTAAATTAGAGGTACATGAAAACAACTTTGGTTCTTATATGAGGATTGGAGTTATGGAATATGCCCAGGGATATTACAACCATGAGGAGGAGGTTAAAGGTCTTCAAGTTAGCATGGGAAATGTTGAGACAAAGTCTAATGGAAGAAGAGGCAGGGATGAGCCTGTAACTGTGAGAAGTCTGTATAGAGAAGTGAAGAACTACATGTTCGATAATGAAAGGATTATGAAGGCTCATGAAGAGATACTACAAAGCCTAAATATGTTTCATAAGCAAGTTAAATAGGACTTTGGCACCAAACAAGAAGCTATTGTTAAACACGTGACAACATATAGATCCCAAAGAAAAAAGGATGATCATGTGAATGACAGGTAGTGAACACGCATGAGTAGGAGCCATCATTCTCCAAGGCAGTCCACCAGAACAACACATGGAAATTCATGGCCAGGGAGTAGCCCAAGTGTGTCTCCTGTCAAGAGGCAGAGAAGAAGGCACAAGGCAAATGTCTTACAAGGTGAACTCAGGAAAATCAATCCACCAACTTTCAATGGTGATCATAGGAAATGAGAAGAGGTTAAGGCTTGATCATTGGAAATTGTTACACATTATTTTGGTCACCCCAGTGATCCATTGAAAACATGTGTTCATGTTCCCCAAAAGAGACTTTCTTCATGAGGAAAGTGAGTAAAGTTTTTTTCTCAAAAACTCTATTAAGGAAGGTTGTCGTGGGCTGCACTATATATAGGGTGTGATGATGCCTGGTCATCACCCCCTGCCATAAATATGGGTTGCAACGTGTCCGCAGGATGCTCTATAACTAGGGTGCGACGATGTCAAAAGACTAAGAAAAGGTCGAGTTTCACGAAAGTTCTAGAAGGGGATCTTCTAGAATATGAGGTGGCATCTGTATGGTTTGGATCTTACTTGATTCTCTGATTTGGTGGGATCATCCTAAGCTCTTCAAACCATCTCTCTCTCTCCCTTATATAAAGAAGGATTTCTCATGGAAAAATCTAAGGTTAATGAAGGTTGATTCAAGCAAGATTAATATTGAATAGGCTAAGAATTGGATGAGGAATTCTACTTCAGTTCATACTTGAGGGATTCATTTCAGTTCATCAAGTCATGGTGGATCTTCTTCATTGAAGGTTGGAGAAAGTGTGCATGTTGGAGCAAAGGGTCATCGAGAGGGGACCTTGCAACATCAAGGCTTTGGTTGTAATCTCGACTTTTATTTTAATACAATACAGTGATATGTTTCTTTCCCATAAAACTTGTCTTGTTTGATTGTATGATTCCTTGATCACATACATAAGTTCTTGTTGAGTATACTTGATTTATTTCACTTTGGTTGGCTTGTGTTCCCTTGCAGGTTCAATATCACAGGAGCATCGGAGTGGATCTAGGATGACAATGGCAGGAGGAAGCGACAATTAAACAGTATGTTGTCTATCTCTTGTTAACTAGTAAACTCAATAGTTAGAGATTAGGGAAAGCATCATATTATGCTATGTTTTGTTATATATCTAGGTGGATCTAGGGAGATCTGTTTATGCCCGCATTTACTGATAAGTCCCATAACATAAATGAAGAAATATTTCCAACTACATGATTACCCTTCAGGGGAAGAAGCTAGAATTTCAACCTACCATTTGAAAGGAAAGGCAACCATGTGGTGGGATCAACTTAAGCAATCCAAGCACCTTGATGAGAAAAAGATCTCCTTGAGGTAGTTCAAAGGATATTCCCAAGAGAATTTTTTTTTGAGAATTATAATGAAAGGAAGATGCAATAGTTCTTTGGAATCAAGTTGGGAAGCATGATAATGGATGAATATGAGAAGACATTATTTGAATCACTAAATTATGTTGACTTCATAAAGGATGAGAAGGTCAAAATCCAAAGGTTTCTAAGTGGGTTACACTCTTTCTATAGTGACAAGATACAATATGATAACCCTAGAACAATGGAGGAGGCCATAAAGAGATAAAAACATCTTTATGAGCAGAGCAGAGGAAGAGTAATTTTACAAAAAGATTGGAATGACAAGATGAAGGGTAAAAATAATCAAATGAATAAAGGTTTTAAGCCACCCTTTTTAAAGAACAAATCCCAAGAAAATAAACAAGGATAGACAACCCAAAATGAGCAAAATACTATAGATTCATTTGGGAAAAGGCCAAGGCAACAACCTATACAGTGTTGGGGATGTGAGGGGATCACTTATATAGGGACTGCCATCACAAAGGAGAAATAATGAGGTTTGTTTAGACCATCTAGGAGGCTGAAACAATTGAAGACATGGGAGGAAACATGCCAAGGATTTATGCAACCTTGGACAAAAAGCAAGAAAAATATCAATCCTCCATGATTGAAGTGGAAGGTAAGATTGATAACCAACCCATAACAATTTTAATTGATTTTGGAGCTAGCCATAGTTTCATAAACTCTAACAATATTGAATGATTTCACTTGCAAAGGAGTAGGAATAATAAATCTTGGTTAGTTCAGTTAACCATAGGGGCTAAAAGGAAAATCAATGAGTTAGTTAAAGATTGTACAATAGACATGAATGGACTCAATACAAAGGTAGATGTAAACATCATAATATTGGGTTTATATTATTTCCTAATTGGCATGGATTAGTTGGAAAAACACCATGTCATCCTAGAATGTTACAACAAGACAATCGCATGTCTTGATGAAGAATGGAAGCAAGACAATGTTTAAGGCATTCCAAGAGCTGTAACTGTTAGATAAATTTGAATGATGGAGTTGAAAAAGAGTTTCAGGAAGGGATGTCAGATTTTTGAAGCCCATATGGAAGAGGCAACTAGAGATAAAGTGGCAAGCATTGAAGACCATCTAATATTAAGGGATTTTGAAGATGTATTTGGGGAAATCCCAGGACTGCCACCAAAGAGAGAGATTGAATTCTTTATTGATTTGGTGTTAGGAGCTACCCCAATGTCCAAGACACCATGCAAAATGGGCACGCTAGAGTTGAAAGAGTTGCAGATGTGGTTTGAAGAGTTGTTAAAGAAGGAGTATATACACCCAAGTGTGTCACCTTGGGGAACCCAAATGTTGTTTGTGAAGAAGAAATATGGAACCTTAAGGTTGTGTATTGATTTCAGACAGTTGAATAAGGTCACAATAAAGAAAAAATACCCTTTTCCACGGATTGATGACTTATTTGATCAATTGAAAGGTGCAAGAATCTTTTCCAAGATTGACTTGAGATCAGGTTATCATCAAGTGAGGATAAAGGAAGAATACATCAATAAGACAACATTCAAGAAAATATATGGGCATTATGAATTTACGGTAGTACCATTTGGACTATCAAAGGCCCCAGTTGTTTTCATGTTCTTGATGAATGGAGTGTTCAGGGAGTTCCTAGACAAGTTTGTAATTGTGTTCCTAGATGATATACTCATCTATTGTAAGTCATAGAAGGAACATGAACACAAATTAAGAATGACGTTACAAGTTTTAAGAGAGCATAAACTGTATGCTAATATAAGTAAGTGCATATTTTATCAAAAGAAAATTCACTACTTGGGGCATATAATTTTAGCAGAAGGGATAACAGTGGATCCTGAGAAGATAGATGCTATTAGAGGATGACCAACACCAAGAAATGTCATAAAGGTTAGATAATTTATGGTTCTTTTTGGTTACTATTGAATATTCATAAAAGGATTCTCAAAGATTTCAAGTCCAATCACTTCTTTGCAAAAGAAGGGAATGAAATTTGAATGGACTCCCAAGTGTGAATAGAATTTTCAGAAGCTGAAAGACATATTTACAAGTCCGAAAACACTAAATATTGCAGATCTACATGAAAATTTTGTGGTGTGCATGGATGCATGCAGGGAATGGCTTGGTCAAGTCCTCACCCAAAAAGATCATGTGGTATGCTATGAGTCCATAAAATTAAAAGAGCATGAAATGAATTATGCTACACATGACTTGGAATTACCAACAATTGTACATGCATTAAAAATGTTGAGGCATTACCTCATGGGGAGGAAATTTGAGCTAAGGATAGACCATTGTGGTTAGAAACATTTGTTTATACAACCAACATTAAATGCCAAACAAACTAGATGGCTCAAATTTCTCAGTGAATATGACTTTGAGATTAAGCAAATTAAAGGAAAGGAAAATTAGGTGGTTGATGCGCTTAGCGGAATAACTCATGAAATGCATAGTGTATCCATTAACATGCACATGAATGATATGAAAGAAAAAATTATTGCAGCAACAAATTTAGATCAATGTTATTTGGCAATAAAATAAACATTACAGTATGGAAATTTACAACAAAAATTTAAAGACTTTGAGCTAAACGAAGCTAGAATTTTCATGTGTAGAGGAAAAATATATGTGTCAAATTTTAATGAGGTGAAAAATATAGTGTTGAGGCAAATGCACAATCTACCATATGCGTGGCACCCATGATATTAGAAGACAATTGTAGTTGTAAGAAGACAATATTTTTGGCCCGAAATGATGAAATCTAATTACATAGACAAATGTCTAGAGTGCCAAAAAGTGAAGATTGAACATATACATCCAATAGGGTTGTTGCAACCATTGCCCATTCTAGAATGGAAGTGGGAAGTTGTTACAATGGATTTTATTAGAAAGCTTCCCAGAATAGTGAAGCAACATGATTCCATCATGGTAGTGGTGGATAAATGAACTAAGACTACACATTTCATTCTCGTGGAAACTACACACAAGGCAAAAAATATTGCATAGATCTACATAAAAGAAGTTGTTAGGCTATATGGAGTGCCTAAGGCAATAGTTTTAGAGAAATATCTGAATTTTTACATCCAATTTTTGGAAAGGTTTGTTCAAAGGATTTGGGACAAATGTAAATCTTAGTACACTGTATCACCCAGAGTCAGATAGGAAAACATAGAGGACTAACAAAATAATTGAGGACATGCTCAAAATGTATGTGGTGAACCAACCATCAAAGTGGTAAGATTATATTCATTTGGTTGAATTTTCTTAAAATAATGGGCATCATGCCTCATTAAAAATGAGGCCAGTTGAAGCATTGTATGGCAGAGAGTAACACACCGGTGAGTTAGGATAATCCAACAAACAAAGCTATTATTGGGCTAGATTTGTTGAAGGAAATGGAAGAGCAAATGACAAAGATCAAATAGAAGTTAAAGGTCACCCAAGACATGCAAAAAAATTATGAATACAAGAACAAAGTTTTTAGATATTTTAAAGTGGACAAACATGTTTTTTTAAAAGTGAAGGAGAAAAGAAGTTCGCTAAGATTAGGAAGTTTCCTAAAAATGGCAGCAAGATATTGTGGACCTTTTGAAATATTATAAAATATAGGGCCAATTTCATACATACTATCATTTCCTCCATCCATGAGAGTGCATAATGTATTTGATGTGTCATTATTAAATAAATATGTGCCTAACCCTAACCACATAATTGATTAGACCGTGATCCAGGTGGAATATGAAGGTGATTTCCAGGTCGAACCAGTACACATCCTGGACTGGAAAGTCAAATTGATTAGGAATAAATCCATAGGGATGGTAAAGGTTAAATGGACCTTCTACAGTCCTGAATATGCTACATGGGAGCATGAAGAAAACATGTGGGAAGTATACCCACAAATATTTGTTAATTTTGAAGAAAACTAAATATAAGAATGCAAGACTCCATTTTGAGTAGCTACAGTTTTGGAACCACATCTCAGAGTCCTAGAAAACCTATTTTCGCAGCCTTAGAAAATGAATGTTACAACCCGATGGACTAAGAACAATGAAGGGGGTACTTTCTCAGGTCAGTGGGTGGGTTGAGAGGAACAAGAGATCATGGTTGGAACTGTTGTTGGAGTTGTGAAAATGCAGAATTTTATTTCTTTAAGCATTGTGATGTAAA
>JZKD02S1752969.1:16276-27695 GCA_000966675.3 Picea glauca | reverse complement strand
ATATATATATACTAAACTACTTTTCACATTATGAATACCATCCATAGTTACAATTTCAACGACCTGCCCCCTAAGCGTCATTTCCTCCAACGATTCTTCTTCTTTCCTCGTTGAGGTGTCTGGTTACTATTGGGAACATTTTCACTAGGCGGAGGAAAATAAGGTTCAAGTATTCGATCCAGAGTGAGACTCGATTTAAATGCAGGCGGTCTGTTTCATTTTTTAACCATCTTGACAGAGACAATGAACTATGATCGTAAGCATCTGTTTCATTTTTTAATGAGATTGACACATGAATAGAACTATGCTCATGAATACCATGTACTACCAAAGGATCAAGTGATTCTAGGGATTGTTGCATCTGATTCGAGATTATATTTAACATGGAAACATGTGCAGTGGCAAGAGCAGGTAAAGGAAAAACCCCAATGAGTGAGGAATCCTTAAGAAGACCTACTCCTACACTCTCAAGGCTAGACTTTCCTAGAAAAGGGACATTATTTATTGCATCATTGTGGAGATCTGGAGTTATATAGTCAAGTTGATCGACGGTGATATTTTTTTCTTGATGGGGAAATCGTAAAATACAAAACAACAAAGATGCGATGACATTCATCTTATAGAACCAACTACAACTAAGTAACAAATTGTAATCTAGGGGCATTCCAACCACTTCAATATCGACTGAAACATTCTTACCCTTCAATGTCACAATGAAATATTGCAAGAGTCTGTGAGGCTGTAAACCATGTTCATCAAAAGCTTTCAAGGTGGTAAGAGACTGGATAAGTTTAGGAGAACCAATGGCTTTCCAACAAGACAAATACATGACATAGGTGGAGGATCCCTCATCCAAAATATTACGATGGATGTTATTTCCACAATCCAAAATTTGAATTTGGAATGCTAAGTGGTGGGAGAGTCACTCCTTAGAGTAATCCAGATTAAACGTAATCAGATTCGACTCCTCTGGATCCATAGCTCCAATGGTTGACAACATGGTTCTACATTGACTTGGATAGTGATGTAGAACTTCGAGGGATGGCATAGCACATAGAGGCTACGAGAAATCTTCAACGATGTTGTAGTTTTGGGCAGTCTGGGCATTTGGATTAAATGTCACTTTTCGAATTGCACTCTTGGATGGGTGCACCATTGTGTTAGAAGTTGGCTTCTTAATTTGAAGAGGAGTGGAAGATGGAGGAGGAGTGGATGTGGATGATTGATCAATAGCCTTTCCTTTAGTCTGATCACCTGGAGGAGTGTCATAAGTATTTTCTCAAGTCATTACATTAACCGTCTTAAACATATACACCTCAGAGGTGCTCGAGGAAGCATCCCGATGGTGGGAATGACCTGTGTCACCCCCTTGTGAAGGGGTATGGTTTTGTGCAACTAGATGTTGCTTCTAAACTGGTTGGGAGGTATCATTCAAAAATTTAGTGACTATCTCACGATGAGGGCAATATTTTGTGTAGTGGTGTTCCTCACAGATCATGCAAGGAAACGTAGCCTTCCTATTCGATTGAGTATTAATAGTCCTTGTAGTATCCTGTTGGTCAGAAGATTTCTTGGATTTACCTTTGTTTTTCTTCTTACCTCCTGGTTGTAGAGATGAAGTGGATTGGACCGCATTCACCTTGGAGGTTTGAGAAAAAGCGGAAATAGTTTTGGTGTTTGAAATGGAACCTGGTTCTAGAGCATGTCTTGATGGATCATTCGACGGACAAGGAGCATTAGGGATAAAATCATAAGTGTGTCAGACTGGGAATAAACCAAGTCCAAATACTACACATGGCTTATATCCTTCTCCTCAGTAACAACATTTCCCATAGAAACATCTCTAGGGTTGGGAGGCAAGAGTGACTTTGTAAACCAATCCGTGAGGAGTTGGTCCGGAATTGGAGCTTTAATCAACCGTCTCCTTCGTCTCCACTCATGAATATGATCAGATATGTGGGTGGCAGAGGATTACTAGAGTGAGGTCAAAAGTTCAATACCAGTCTCATACCGTATAGGCAACTGAAAATGTGTCAAGAAATCCATAGCAAGAGAATTAAAGTCGACAAAGGAGTTACGCGACAACTCAATATACCATTTCCCTGTTGCACCTGTAAGCATTCTCTAAAAAATCCTTTGACGAATGAAATAGTCCATCAAAGATTTGGAAGAACACCATAAATGGAAATTCATAACATGATTGTTAGGATCTTCCTCGAGTTTTCCGTCGAATTTCAGGATGTTAGACGATAATTTAGCAGGGATGGCAAGCCAAAACAGGGCATGTTGAATGGGATCGTTTGTCAAATGCGACACATATGGCAGATCTAATGTAGCCAAAAATGGAAGTTGTTCGTTGGTGTGTGGATACTAGTGATAACCATATGGCATGGAAACACCAGTAGGACCATATCCATATTACAACGAGATGGAAAATCTAGATGGTCCTCTCGTATATAGTGGTTGCTCGGGTTATCCACCCATGAAAGGTGGTTGTCCACCCATGTACTGTGATTGAACAGATGGACCTCCTACATAATTATATTGACCTGATGGTCCACCCATGTATGGTGGTTGAAGGGACTATTGCATTTGAATTACATGGTTTACAGATTGGTAGGGAAAAGTTCCTTGTGGAGGAATGCCCACCGGATTGGGTTGGCCCCACAAAGGATTAGAAACTCCTAGAAATTATTGTCCAAGATACAGACCAGTGCTATTAGGGATAAAAGGAATTGAAGGATAAACTTACCCCCGGGTGGGTTGATGTTGTAACCATGTAGTTTTCCCCCTAATGAAAAATTTCCCTCTAGTTGAAGGTTTCCCCCCAGCTAAAGGTTGACCTCCCATTGAAGAATGACCTCCAATGTAGGGTGTACTAATATGCGATGTATGATATGGAGGCTGAGTAGCTTGTGTAACCATGGTTGTATGAGTGACTTGACGACTGACTATTTGGCCGATGGAATGACCAAGTAAATCACTTGCCGTGTCCATGTGTGGAAATAGTGAAGCAAGAATATTACTTAACCCATGTGCGAAAGGAGATGTATGCGCAAGTGGTTGAGTCAGAGTTACCTGGGTCACCAATTTTTCTGGTAGAGATGAATCACCAACAAGTTAAACTACAAGATTTGTGGAAAAAGATAAATTCCCAAGTCCTTCAAGAAAACCAAAAGATGACAGGTTCACACCAAAAGATTGTGTAGTGGTGGAATCGGGCGGTAAGCAATAAGGGGAATAAGAATCAAAATATCTTGTGAATGGTGGATCAATGAGTGGTTGGACAAGTGGATCAGTAAAACGAGGATTCACATAAGATACAAAGATTTCTACGAAGGCTATGACCGGTTCTTCAACGTGTTGGCCACTTCTAGGAGCGATGCTCCCGGTTTCAGAAGTGTGATCTATGATCATTCCCTCGTAAGAAACATTGTGTTGAGTTTCCTGAACGTCGGAATCCATACCTTGTATACTATGAAATATTTGATCCTAGGCTGACTACGAAATTCAAAGAAACACAATCCTATGAAAACTAAAAGAAATCAACCAAGAAACAACATATTTAGGGATCTTTTGAAGATGGGATATCAAGTTGCCAACGAAGAAATGAGAAGCAATTACCCCAACCTCCACGTAACATCTCTTCTCGGTGCAAACAACCCTTTCTTTAGCCGGATCACCAGCAACCCTCGCTTTAGCCGGATCACCCTCTAAGGGTACTGAGAGTGTGATACGATGTCTACCCCATGTACTGTGTGAATCCCCCCACAATCACCTCTATAGATACCTAGAAAAGGCCACTAAGGCAACCAACTCGTAGTTAGCCTCTGGGCGGGTACACTCAACAATTAGGATCGAACATATGGGCATGATATCAAAGTCTAAAATTCTTCTAGAGGATCACAAAAAAGTGGACCAGTAGACTCCATAGGACCCTTAACAAATTCAGAGTTCATGAAGTATCGAGACCAAATGAGTCAGTGACACTTCCGGAAGGACCCCCAATATACGATATTTCTACTACGATTGGTCAATATTTGGAGGGGTGATCTCCGCTTCTCTTCTACATGCAACCTCGTGTTTAGCCCTTGTGTGAGAGGGGGTTCCCGACTATGCTTATAAATAAGTTGGATTTGTTCACTCTTTAGTGATCTACACTCTGTTTAGTAGTCTTGGACAATTTACTCACTTTTCCTAGTCCAAAGACCCTAATCCTGTGCTAAAACCAAGAAATGTTCTGATTGATTTTATTAGCGCATGTTCAATTTTAATGGCCTTTTATTGAATAGGTTCGCAAAGATGAAACTGATGATCTGAGAGAGACTCAACTCCAATAGAATGCAAGAGAACGAGATGCAATTCATTCTTTTCAATGAATTCTATGTATGGAAGGGAGGAGAGTTCTATTCTTCTTAACACAAGAAAGCAATCAAAACGATGAAAATTTTAATTTCTCGGATCAAGAAGATGCCAAAATACCAAGCAATGTTTCTGAAATCCAAAATGCACATGCAAAACTAGCTCTTTTTCAAACGCATACCAAAACAAACTTCCTAAATAATGCAAAAAAATTCTTTGTTTGATTATGAATGCAATGAGATATGAATTTTTTTTCACTTCTTAACTTTCAAATGGAATGAAAGAGATCTATGTTCGACACAAAGAAATATGAAGAAAAAAAGAAATCAAACTAAGAACACCCAAAAATGATGAGAACTGAAAGAAAAGAAGTGCAAGATGACTTGTTCAATTAAAGACTTGAAGATGCAAAGGAGAAAGAAGACAAGCACTCATGAAAATCCTCAAAAATGAGTAGCAAGAAAAAACATTCAAAGTCGGGTTGTGGTAAACAAGAGAGTCCTAATTTTCAGAAAGCAATATGTTTGAATGAATACAAAAAAGTCTCAAAACCAAACAACCTTTGCAAACCCTAGTTGATGAAAACTCTTAAACAATCAAGAAATTTGAAAGCTTTGCAAGACAAATATTAGATAACTCAAAGGCATGATAAACCAAGGGATCTAGTTAAAACAGGGGGATCACAACTAGGACATAATTGCAAACCCAGAGAAGGAAAATAAATGAGTAATAAATGTGAATTTCTCAATCCAAACAAAGTCAAAGACAATCACGAGTCTTTGGGATAAATGCCTCTCAAAAGAAGACTGAGCATAACCAAGCAGAAATAAGAAAAAACACTCAAAAGAGGATACTGACGCCCTCTACTCAAAGATACAGAGCACCATGGTTCCCTCTAGCAGGCTTATGGGAGAACCAGTTAGCTAATGGAACCCTGGTATACACTGTAGGGGAGTGCCAATTTCTGGAAAAGTCCAAAAAATGGCTTCCACAAGATCAGGCTCAATCGAGACTCATTCAATGGATTTGTAAACTCTTTAATGAGGAACATGGAAGGGTAAATAGATCATAAACAAGCATCAAACAAGAAATATCTAATCACAAGCAAAGGATTCAAGACGAAAAAGAGAAAAAACTAGTCAAAGTTCTTCCCCAACCAAGTCGTCATTTTTCTGTTGTGAGAAATCTTACCCTGCTGACAGGCTAAGGTCCCCTTTGAACCAAGACCCATGTATTTGGTCCAAATACATAAGTAAACAAATGGGTGCTAACATACCTATAGATCTAACTCAATCAAGAAAGAAAAAGAGAAGAAGAATGGTGTGGCGTACCTTGTTGCAATGTTCGTCCTCATTGCTCCAATCCTTGGGCTTGATATTCAAGCTCCTCAATGCAACTAAAATCATGTAAATACTAGAAAAATAACTCTTCCTCCTAATATAGATGATTAGATGAGCAAATCTATCTATTAATATTGAAACGATAATAAACAAGCAAATGTAGAACACATGAACTTGAAGGGAATAGGCCAATTTATCATTAATTGTAAAGCCAAAGAAGGCACTTACAAAGCATGCTTGATGATGCAAAAATATTCTCCAATATCTCCTCATCCATCCCTTGCATGAATCTTGAAATATGAATGCTGATGCTTCCTCCAAAATAAAAGGTTTGATACCTCTATTGTCCCCCCCTTCACCTTGGAAATACCTTCAATATATAGGCTTTGAGAGGTGAAACCACCATGAGAAAATGAAGGATATGGTTGAGGATATGTCTCCTTAAGGTTGGGATATAATCCTAATATGAATCCATAGTATAGGGTTCGGACACAACCAATCTCATCCCAAGAGATCTGGCCATTAGGAAAAGGTGGGAGATCCTTCATTTCTCTCTAACAAGACTGACGCTCCCCTAGAGTTGAACATAGGGCACCATCCTATAAAGTGGTTCTCCTCTAAAATGGAAAGGGGGTGCCATTCCATGAAGTGGCACTCCCCCAACATGTCCAAGGGGTTCCACCCTTCATAAATGCCCAAATTTGGTCGAATTTTCCATGAAAAGGTGTGTTTCTGATGTCAAATGATGGGTCTTCTCCTTCCAAGATGACTTAGGGATTGTTAAAATTGTTTTCATGGTGTCAAGGGGTTGTGACACTCAGGAAAGTGAATGTGGCACTAGGTAAGGTGCATACGACACTTGCGATAGTGCATGCGACACTTAACAAGGTGCATATGTCACTTTGTGACACTTGCGACACTTAGGGTGCGCCATTTTTGCATGTAACAATGGCCCCACCTAGTACCAGTTCATAGGAAGCCAAAGTTTAGAGGGAGTCAACCCTCAGAATCCAATAGTGAGGAGAAACCTCCCAGGACAGTTCATTGGAGATTAGACTTCAGAAGATGCAAAGGGAGAAGATGGGTCCAAAGATTGTACAGACTTAGAGGGAGTCATGTTTTAGAGGGAGCATGGTACTCCTGGATCGATGGATACTTGATGAGCTTGGTTTTAACCAAGAATTTACAAACTCAGAGTGAGCCTGATCTCAGAGAGATTCAGTTGACTCAGAGGAAGAGATGTTCATTCAGAAGGAGTTTCCCCTCAGATTTAGGTGGGAGAGAGACATCTTCTAGGATTGACAAACATGTGCCATGATTTGAGGAGGCTTCAAGGAGATGTGATCTTGCTACAATGACAGAGTATGAAACCAATATCGAGGATTGTGTATGGATTTTGCCTTAGTCACAGAGGGAGCATTTAGTGAGGCAGCTTGGACAACATGACTTATTCCAATGACAAACAGAGTTCGCCTTAGAGTTTGAGATGGAGGATCCTGGCCGGAAGTACTCTTGGTATTATAGGTGTGATGAGATCAGATGAGATATTCCTCATTCATAGGATACTAATGATATTCAAGATGATGGAATGCAAGTCCATGACTACAACTATGATGAACAATATGAAGAATTTGAGTGGTTCTGCTTCAGATTCATATTTGGTGGATCCAACGACATACATGTAGTTGATTGGATCCTTGATGTAACTGGTTAAATCCATGCTAGATATTTTCTTTGTAGTGAGCACCCTGAGCCAGTATTTGGTTTAATCCAAGGAAGTTCCAGCAGGTGGCAGTGAAGCATGGTACAGTTGGATATGGTTTGTCTTAGGTGATGAAGTGAGGCTACATAGATATATAGATTCAGATTGAGTAGGGAGTGCAGTAGACAGATTGAACACCTCAGGGTGCCACTTCAACTTGGAATCAATGATAATTTCTAGGATAAGTTGGAATCAGGCTTCTGTAGCACTCAATAAAGAAGAGACAAAGTATATCACAACTAGTATTGCAAGTCGTGAAGTAGTGTGGCTTCAAAAACTTCTTGCAGGACTTCATCCGAGACACGGTATAGAAAAGAGCAGTGAAGCTCCAATAATTATCCACATATGAGTAGATTGCAGATATGCTCCTAGAGTGGCCATGCCAATTTGGATGAGGAGGATGATACACATGATTATCCATGTTGATTTAGCTAGTGATGAGCGTTGATGTTTCAACATTGAGAAGACATTCTCCCATATCGGTCATGCATAGGGCTATGCTAGTGTTGATATGACCAAAGGAGAATGATTCATTCACTCGTGAGGCTCTGCTAGTGGTGAATGGCCCAGGTATGTTGATAGCATCGAGCTGACATTCCCCCAAATTGGTCATGCATGGGGCTATGCTAGTGTTGATATGACCAAGGGGAGAATGCCTCATTCACTCACATGGCTCTATTAGTGGCGAATGGCCCATGTATGTTGATGTTCTCTAAGTTTGGACATACATTCTTCCTAGATTGGTCATGCACGGGGCTATGCTAGTGTTGATATGACCAAAGGAGAATGATTCACTCATCCATGGGGCTTTTCTAGTGATGAATGGCCATGATAAGCATTAGGTAGACATTATCACAGATTGGTCGTGCACGGGGCTATGCTAGTGTTGATATGACCAAGGGTAATGATTCATTCACTCATGAGGATCTGCTAGTGGTGAATGGCGTAGGTTTAGTACTTCTCCTGTCAAGGAGTGGATGGACTCGAGATGCTATCACATGTATATTTCAGGATGGAATGCATGTGCAGAGATGGCACATCAACATGGCTCATGTAGACAACCTTTGTATGACAGAAGAAATCCAAGTATGGATAATGCCTCCCTCGTTGAGAGGGAGTGTTGGATAATTTCAACTTCAAGCAGTCATTCTCCACAAGAAAGTACAAGAAGACCCATCTACACCATTACATAAGCCCTATGAAAAAGTTGAAGACCTAGGAAGAGAAGTCAACCCCACAGGAAAAATAATAATAAAATTGAAGACTCAAAAATAAGAAGTTGGCCCCAGACTAGTGCTTAGATTAGTATAAATATAGGACTGGCTCATTTCATTTTGATAGTCAGACAACTCCTTCTGTAGTGCGCACAAGGCAGTTACAACTGCAGTTTTGGCAGTTTCATTATGTTTGGGTTATTGGTTATCTTGGAGAGTGCACCACACTTGGAGAATCTCTTGCTTGGTTATTCTTTGTCATGTTGTAACACCCTGTTTCCCCCAGATTGTAAATATAACTAGACTAGCCAAGGACTATGGTAAACTCATAAGTATGAAAATGTGATGTAAATGGACCTGCAGGAAGAGGTCAATGAATGTGAATAATATTTTGAATTTCTTGCAGACTGCTGAGAGGGGATGTGCAGAAAAGAGACCACGATGGCGGTGGAAGGCACCTGAAAAGGTGGCGTTAACTTCCACCGAGAATAAAATACTATATTTGGACTCCACTGGCCCGGAGAACCAAAAGCGGCTCCCTGGCCCTGAAATTAAATGCCTCGCAAGCTGGTAGGCGGGTGGCTTGATGAGGGATGGGATGGTGAACCACCCATCCGTAGAGCCATCAGGCCTGATCGACACGAGGGTAATCGTGCCACACGCAACCTCGCGAGAGGATAAGGCGTATGGCAGAGATGATTGAAAGGGCAGACGCGAGGGGAACTCTGGATATTTTTTATTACGTAGAGTGAGTGATAGTAGAGAGGGAGGATTGCAACCTTCGCTCCTGGTCACTGGCAGATGGAGAGACGCAGTCTCAAAGCATCGTGGTCTCAGCTCAGGGTGGCTAGTGGTAAATCCTTTGGGAGTCGCTGAGCCTACGGTTGGGTGGAAACGAGCACCCCTCTCAGTAGTCGTGCCCACTTCGGGTGTTATTTTTGATAAGTATTTTTATGTATCGCATCTTGAAATTCATATATTGATATACATATATACTCACAACACTGTGAGATTGTGAACGATTTTAGTGTAAGAATGTCTGTGAATGTTTGATAATAACTAATGGACCTATGCTTGTAATAGAGGAAGCCATGCATGACTCATGTCGAAAAGAAATGAATCTAATCATGCCCAGGTTGAACTAAGTCAGGTATCCAGTCCGTTCTCGGGAATTTGTTTCCCTTATCTGTATCCAGGAATGGCCCGAAATAGACCTCTTCATGGAGATTTCCCCTCTCAGAAAGGTTTACCAAGAACCTGGAAAAAGGGCGTGAATGTGCAAGTCTTAGCAACCCTATACGAAGAGGAATGACCCTCTTGAATTCTCGAAGTAGCCACGCAAGGATAAGTAGTGATCAATGGATGAGATCCTGTCGGGAAATCTGCGGTCATTCATGATCGTTAAATCGAAGGAATGAATGAGGGCGTAAATTGCCTTAACCCTTTTTCCCTTATCTTCGTGAATAACAAGGAAATCTGAATCATAGAACCCCAGACTCCATGAGAACATCTGGACCGTTGGTTTTTCCATGTCCAAAGGGCAGTAGGAAAGGGCGCGGCATCAAGACCGATCTAAACCGTCAGATCTTAGCTAGGAAACCCAACAGTCGTTAGATCTATAGGGAGATAGACGAGGGTTAAGCCTCATGAAGAAGTCCAAAATTTGGACGCTCCAAGTCGCGAGTGGCGAAGCCATGAGAGGATCATAGTCGTCCATCCAAGGAGGACAGGTGGCATAGATCCAGGGATCTCATGAGCTCAGGGCTCGCGGGGTAGAAGTCCAAAAGTTGGACGCTTTAAGTCGCGAGTGGCGAGGCTACGAGATGATATGAGCCATCCATCCGAGGAGGATAGGTGGCAGAGATCCAGGGATCTTGTGAGCTCGAGTCTCGCAGGGTAGAAGTCCCAAAGCTAGATGCTTTAAGTCACAGAGAGGATCTGAGCCGTCCATCTGGGGAGGACAGGTGGCAGAGATCGAGGAGATCTCGCGAACTCGGGAGCTCGCAGGGTGAATGCCCAAGTACTTGGCATTAAAAGTCGCGAGACACAAGGTCGCGAACCATCGAAGTGGCGAGAGGTTGTGAGTCATCCATCGAAGGAGGACATGTGGAAGACATCGAGAGGTCTCGCGAACTCAGAAGTTCGCAGGGTGAGAGCCTAAGTATTGGGCATTCAAAGTCACGAGGACATGAGAAGCGGGAAGGTAATAACCGTTGGATCCGAATCACGGGAAGACCGTTGGATCTGCACGTAGGATCGTGTATCGGAGCCTCGCGAGAAAAGGCCCGAGAATTTGGCCAAGGGAATCCCGAGGTTGTGAGTAGCGAAATCCCTCAGGGAAAAGTCAACGAATTGACTGATCATTGGATCTCGGGGATCCGAGAACCCAGTGTTCAACCTTTGAACTCACGAAGTTGTTGGCTGTGGAGCCTGATTATCTTCCTGATTCAGAGGTCCTTGCTTTCAGCTGTGTTTATACCCCATGAAGTATTTACACCCCAGAAGTATGTACAGTCTTCCACACAGGGAAGTGCAGATGGGGGGTACACCCTCTGCGGGGTCCGGGAGGCCTATCCCCCCCGCTGGGGGGTCTGGGGGCAAGCGGGCCCCCGAAGCAAAAATTGCTTTGTAAAAGTATATTGTAATTTCATTGTAAATCTGGACTGTTCATTATAAGGTCGTAGATCTAACGGTAGAGATTATGTTAGGGTTTTTTTCCCTAGAAGGCAACCCTCTTTTAT